>LPNX010108078.1:0-37016 GCA_001517045.1 Pseudotsuga menziesii
ATTTATAGTTTTATGTTTAAAAAGTTTCAGAATTCTTTTTGTTCTTAAGTGATGACATTTTACCAATTATTGCAAGCTGACTACCTATTATTGCCATCATTCTAATAATTCTCTGCCAACACTTTGTCTGCCTTTCATTAGTCACTGCCAGTACCTTACTTGCCTTCCAATTAGTCACTGCCAACACTTCATTTTTTTTCACCCTAGGGGTCAGAATGGTTGTCAGGATCAAACCCAAGGGAAATTTTAAATGGACAACATCTATATTGGACTCTACAGGATATATATTACATTTTACAGGACATACATTGCATTCTACATGATGCATATTGTATACTACAGGCAGAATTTCAATTGAGTTGAAGCTAAACAAGGTCTCTTTCTCAGCAAAAATGAAGCATTAATATAAAATAATTTCAAAGGTCTCCTTTGTATATGTATATAGTACATCATGCATTGGTTAATGGAGGAAGAAAATAGGGCAAATATACATCTTCAGCACAGTTTTTATGAAAGAAAAAGGTTTATTTTAAAGAGGAAAGAAAGCTTCTTTTATACAGCATGTTTATTAAACATTGGGTATATGATAAACTGAAGTATATATTGCCAATTTATGTATTAAACATTGGGCATATAAAGAGATTGATATGTTATCGAAACCTTACTTCTATTCTCTGTCCTATGTAAATAATCAAACAAGAATGCCATATCATGAAATGATGGAAAGTAAAACGTGGAATGATGCCCATGACAGCACATAGATGAAATCGATTTCTGCATTATATACCACGACTTGGTCATTCTTTTAGAAGCCAAGTCCAATTTTTGCTCTGCAAAATCGATTTTTGTATGAATGTAATTGACAGAAACAAAGAGGCCGTGAACTACAGGAAGTTTGAATATACCATTTGCTGAAGACAATTGACAGTGGGAAGAGGCCGTAGTTTACAGAGACACCATTTGCTGAAGATAATCAACAAGAAGAAGGGTCGTGAGCTATAGGAAATATGAAGATATTATTTGCAGAGAAGATTGTGTAGAAGAGATAGTCAGCAAGGAGGACGTTGTGAATACTCCCAAAATCTGTCCAAATTATGCAAGAGGAAGTAAAAACAGTGACATTGAAAAAGAGGTAAGATTTAAAACCCTTTCCTTGTTGAATACTCTTCCCAAACCAAAAGAAATTTCACCAATTACAGAGTATTATTGAGGAAATAGAATTACAAAGGCAGAGTTAGAGGTCGAAGGGTTCCTGTTTTCAACTTAAAATTTAAAATGTCAGCTAGAGTGGAGCCAGCAACATTTAATTCCAATGATATTCATGAAAGTTGCCTTGAGATTTTTGCAAATAAACAGTGGATCAATTTATTTGAGAAATTTAATGGGCACAATGAGCAGGCTAGCTTAGCTTTTGCTGAGACCTTCGATGGAGAAAGAGTTAGAGTAGGGAATTTACAATTTAGACTGTCAGAAGACATTCTAGCTCAAGTCACTGGTCTGCCACAGCAGGGGGAAAGGTTCTTTAAAACTATAAGTTTAAAGAGAAGGTATGGATGCCATTTTTATGCAGGTCTAGGGCAGGATCAGTCAATTGGAAAAAAGGGATACCAAGAAGTTGGCTAGTTCATCCATGGGATGAGATAGTTTACATCATTCAGAAGTTTGTTACTTGTGAAGGAAGATTTAGCATTGTTTACCTGTATCACATCAAGTTAAGGGTGAATGTGAAATAAATATGCCTTACTCCCTACTTCAGAGTCTAACTAAGATGGCTAAGGCTGTCCAAAGGTGTCCAAAAGACAAGGTAACAAGTCTTTTCCACTGTGGTCTTATTAAAATCATTATCCAGCATGAATTACAAAGACAGAATTTGACATGGTCAGGGTTTCTAGTTCATAATCAATTTGAAGAGCAGGAAGAGTTACTTGAAGAAGGCTCAAAGGAAGATGAATTGCTGATGCTGACATACCCTGAGGCAACAAGCTCAAAACCGCCAAAGGGGAAGAAGAAAAAGAAGGAAGTATTGCTGATTACTGATGATGAGGACAGCTCTGAGGCAACAAGTTCAAAACTGCCTCAGAGAAGGATACAAACTAGAAGTGTGAAGAAGAAAGAAAAACAGTATCATAAACAAGATCAACTCTTCACCACCTATCAGAGAAAGTCAAGAAAATACAAGCAAGCTCAAAGTCAATCAGCATTAGAAGATGAGGAACATATACAGACTTTGGAGAGTCCAGGAGAAGATCTAGCAGTTGAAAAAGGACAAGATATCCTAGATCCTGATGAGGTGATCGGGCAAACAAAGAAGATCAACCTCTTCCTAGACCAACAAGAAAAAGAAAAAGGGAAGCAGTTAAAACAGGAATTACCCAAAGGTTCAAGTTCTCTCTTCTCAGAACAGCAGGCTATGGAAGAGGAAAAAGAGCATTCAACACAAGAGCGTGGAGAATTGGGTATGGATGCAAATTCTGAGCACCTTCCAATAAAGATGAAGAAAAACAAAGCTTCCAAAAACAGTAAGGAGATCAAGAAATTGAAACTTGAGTTGAAGGAACTTGAACAAAAAAATGAGAAGTTAAAGGAAGTTAATTGGAAGCTAAAGGTTCAAAGAACACGCATCACTAAACAAGCCTATAGATGGTACAAGCAAAGGAAGGTTTACAAGGCTAAGTATGAAAGGTTGAAGATCCTCTATGCATCTCGGGCATCAACAGATGCATCATCACAGACAGAAGACTAAAGGAAGAATAAACAGCAGTAAAATTTTGGTTTTTGACAGGGTCAAAGTTTTGGCATGAGGACATGCAGCAGTTTCCTCTTGGGGGAGATGTTGGGCACCGTTTTTGACCCCTTTTTGCCTCTTAGATATCTTTCATTTCCTTCATAAAACATCCATATTGAGTAGAAAGCTTTAAAGATCATCCATAAACCTTGGTTAAAGAGGTATAATGTCATTGCTTGCTAATAAATTGAGTTTTTAGACTTTTTGAGCATTTTAACTAGAATTTTTACTTAGACTACGGGATGTACTAACTTCCCGTATTAACTCCAAGATTGAGCATTTGCAGGACAGCTAGGAGGGAAATGGAAGATAGAGAATGGATCCTTGATGTCCACAGATGGATGAACATTCAACAGTTAGGTGATGTGGCCTGTACAGATGTTGAGTCAACTTCAGTCAAGGGCGGCCACCTGTTCCACATCCAGCACAAAAGAAGGAATAGCTCTGATTTTGTGGAGTCTCACGATTTTGATGAGGATCTCGTTAGCTATTTTCATTAATTAGATTGCATAATTTTAGCATTTCTAGTTGTGTTTCGAATTTGTATAAATCCCTCACAAGACAATGAGGAAGGATCACGATTTTGTAGAGGAACGCACTTGTGCTTCTGAGCTGCGTGGTATTCCTGTGTAAACAATTTCTGGTGAATGAATATAAAGTTTTAGTTCTATAAATTCTTAATTGTGTGTGGAGCAAGGCTTTGGAGGGCCCCCATCGTCGAGTTCACACACTTTCACACTGCCGGTAGATCAATTTGGTGTTGCAGCGATTTCATTCTGGTGCTAGCTACCTGAATCATGTCATTGGTATGTGTTTCCTTGTAGATTCTAGTTTATAAATTGCAGAACAAATTCAGTCAAAGTTTTCAATCGATTTTATGCTCTGTTTCTTTCATTTCATAGTTCACACTACAATTTCTATCATGTTGTATAGTGACTGGCAATATTGGATAAATGTTGTTCTTTTCATTGGTTAAATACTGAATGCGTTGAAGATTTAAACCACGATCTCAGTTCATTATATGTTGCTGTTTATTCAAATGATGAAGTGGTAAAGGACATTCACAAATTATGAATACTGTCTTGTAAGAGATTTTGATTGGTAATTGTTCCTTCAGCGTTGGTAGAACTCTGTGGTTTGTAGCCTAGGGTTAGATTTACTATTTAATTGTTTTTTATCTCAGTTCTTTTATCAGTAGAATTGTTTTCATGAATCAAATACTGTGTGCTTAAAAAGAAACAATGAAATCACCCTTGTAAGAGGATTTTGTGTCTGTAGGTTGCAGTATTCTTGTTCATCTGTCAGTAGATCTAGTTCACAGTTAGCTAAATTCCAGATAAGTTTAGCTTCTAAGTCCTAAAACCTGGATGTGTCTCGAAGTTTACTGACCCGGATTGATTTAAATATAAGTTCTGATTCACCTATAGATCAGAGCCCAACAAGTGATATCTAGGATCACTTGAGAAGAAATGATTTTTCTTATGCTTGCTCCTACCTTCACAATGACATTTTTGATTCAGATGACCACGATTATGGGCACCACATCCCCAATCTGGCATCTGTGCAACCTTCTTGCAGAATGAAGGTGTAAACATATTCTGATGTCTTTTAAAATCTTTATCAATTCGCTTGGATAAACAGTGCTCCTGCCATGTTTCTTTGATATGATAATGGATTTGAGCAATTGATAAATCCTTATAATTCAAACTTTTGTCCTTCATATATTTCTCTACGGCATCGGGAACATGACCTGGAAAGCTTCTTAGGTAATGCTTAAGATAAGCCGGGTCATTGGCTTTGCCTGATCTAATAAGCAATTTTTGCATGTAGCAGAAATATTCATCGGCTAAGGACAAATCACAAAGTCTAGCAGACATATAAAGAGATGAGAGATGATCAGCATCGTCTTCATCATCTCCGCCATGGAACTGAGTTGCAAGAGATTTTAACAACTGCTGATCTGCATCGTCAGCACTCAAAATATCATCACGCACTCTTTGAGGCAGCCATCTCCACCATTCATTGGCTAATCCTGTAAGTCCGGTAATTAACAGGGTAGCAATCTGCTGGCCAGATATTTCTGGGTTTTGTGCTTTCTTTGACAAGGTCTAGTGAAATAACAATTTTAATGAATCATGGATAGCATCCCTGGACTGACAGTCAATATTGATCACAGGGTGATCAGGCATTTGGGATATGATATTGTTAAAAGTATGGGAGCTGAAAGATAATGGAATCCGAGGACCTTGAGTAGGTTCTCTATCTGTCATTGGCTCATCAAACTCAATTTCTTTCTTAACTCCAGAGGAAGATCCAAGTACATTAGTGCTTAACATACTTAAGTCTATGACGGGTTCAGACTGAGCTATAGGAGACTCGGGCTGAACTGCCGGAACTGACTCAGGTTCAGGAGGAACCAGACTTAAGATCTTTTGGATAGTCTTCTCTGAGAGGCAAGGAGGAAGACCTTTGAAAGCTGTTACCCATTTTAAAAGAATACTATATTCGACATCATATTTGCCAAAATCATACTCAGGTCGATTATCTGTTTCTTCAGTATTCATCATCCCAAATGAAAAGCTACGTTCTAGCTTAGCCTTATCTTTTCTTTTATAACCTTCGGCGGCTAAAGCTAAAATAGCAGGGCTAGGTTTAGTAACCTTTGTACCCAGAGTGGAGGCTTTCTTTGTCAACTCTTCCATTTTATTTATCCGAGTCATAATGTTCTCAGAGGCTCTTGTAATCATCTTTTTTATGGCTTCTGAGTCAGCAAGTAAATGTTGAACAAGTTCCAGCTTGGCACTAACTTCGGCTATTTTCTCTTTTTCCTCCTGCATACTAGCTTTTAAGGCTATAATATCTTGGGCCATATCATCCAAGTTTTTGGCAGTTAACCCATGCTGCAGGTTTCCCCAATTACTTAATCTTACTTCATCAGATGGTGTTTCTCCAACTTCTACCGTTTTCTGCGGCAGATATTCTCTCTTGGACAAACCATCTGGAGTATACTGTCTGAAAGGGATATTAGGTAGATTTATACCCGGAAAATAAGACTTTCATCCTTCCCTTTCTACTTCATAGGCTTCATTTTCTCTAGGAAGAGAAAACTTACCTAATTGATGGGATTTCTGTTGACGATGACGCCGGAGTATTTCTAATGTCTTTCGACATGCTGGACAATCTTTGTGCTGACCTTTGTGTTCTGTATCATGCAGGCCAGTAAATGAATCTGAAGAGTTGGATTCAGGAACAGAAGGAGTGGAGGATAGTTTTCGGTCGACTGCATAAGAGGAAGTGGATGCAGAACGAGATAAAGAAGGGTTTACATCCGCAAGGGAGAATCTTGGAAATGGAGTTACATTAGGAAACCGGAAAGAACTGTTTTGCCTGTCAAAGGTAATTGGCTATTTTTTCAAGGCAGCTTGTAAAGCTTCGTTGTTTCGGAGTTCATCATATTTACACTCCCATTCTTGTGGATATTTTATGCCTGTCCATTCAAATAGCACAAGCTGAGCTTTTTTGGAATTATCCTTGATCTGGATTGTTTTCTTTTAAATTCTAAAGAATCTGTGATGTAATTCAAAATGTCCAATGCAAATCAACCCATCTATGATAACATAGATTTAGCAAAACTACATCTATGTTCTAATAAAGTGCAAACAATTACTATTTCCAAAATTTGTTGTCGATCCAACTTGTTAAATCTATAAAATCATTCGCTGCATGTCAGTCAGAAATGCCCAATTTTTTAAAAGACTGGACGCTGCAATAATCTTCTCCATTCCGAACTTGTAATGGAATCCCAAATCTAATAATTTCTTCGTTGAAACGGTGTAGCCACCCTGCATCAAAGGGCATTTAACAAATTACAAAACCTTTAAATACCAGAGAAATCCAAACGAAATCTTAGAATATGATCACATAGTTTTCTTTGTAATTATGATATATAATCTGCTCAGAGAGACGATGGAATTACTGACTTTGCTTTGATTGTGTATTGTGGATAGCGTTCAGAGATGAGATGTGCAAGATCTGGAATGGTAGTTCTGTATCCTGTGGTCCTTCAGCAGCTGGGTGCTCCATCAGAAATAGATGAGCATTGCAGGCATCTTGAACATGGATGAATGCCAGAGAATTGCCCAAAGGACCGCTCGGACCGCTCGATTGCAGTAATGATCCATACAACTGTTGATTGCCAGCGGATTGCATCAGTTAAAGAGAATATATATAATAAGATTTGTTAAAACGATATTAGTTTAAATTTGTCTCCTACAGGATTGTCCAAGTTCAAATGGAAACTAGGGTTTAATTCACTTTGAACATCAGATTATTTCATACATTTGTTAGAAGGATTTGGAATGAACCCACTGTGAAGCATATACCTGTTATCAAAGACAGCATTATATCCACACCTAAGGAGGCTGTGCTGCTCATGGAAGGACCTCCAACAATTGGTATCACAATGCTCACCACGGTAAGAGGCGGGTTCTCCTCTCCAAACTGCAACGCAGCTTTCTCTGCAAGTATTTTCGATTCCCTGCAAAACTGCAAAAGAACAGGAACAGGAATGTATAATTTTAATTATTACTATTCTTTTCCTATGGATTATAGCACTATAATCCTCCTGAACAAAATTAAACTTACTCGCTGGTGGTTACTGGTTTTCTTGATGGCATCCAGTGAAGTCCAGCAGGATTCATCTATAACAAGTAAAGATTTGCCAAGGGGCAAGGCTGCACCGAGAGATGAAGTGAACACGACACGCCTCACGCTTTCTACTTCTTACACGATTTAAGAACGTTCAGAGTTCCCTGGATTGCTGTTTGGATTACCTCATTCTATTTATGTACATATTATATACACATTTATTAAGCTAGGTTAGCGCATAAAGATATGCAACAGAAGCAAATATCGGCTCTAAAACCTCTTTCATAAAACTCAAAGCCTTCCTACTCTCATATTAATTACTTCTGTGTTGACAATTACCTCAGGATCCTTGCATTCACCAATCACCATGGGAGTAGCAACATGAAAGACGTCGTGGCATCCATGGATGGCAGAATCAAAGCTCCCTTCCTCACAAAGATGTGCTCTGAAAAGATGAAGCCTCTCTTGGGCTCCTGGAAGTGAGCGAAGGAATGTAATATTCTTTGATGGATCTCTGAGTTTCATGCACTGTGTGCCCATTCTCCAGCAGAGTCTTTACGAGACATGATCCCACATATCCTCCTCCTCTATGATGCAGTACACCTACACCTGAGGGCGGATTTGTAGAGAATCAAAATCCATAACAAAAGTAGCTGGAATGGAAGCAGATCATATCAGTAGCAGATCAGATCTGATCAGAAATCAAACTATTGGGGAACCACATCATAGATGTGTCCTGGTGGATGTTGCTTTATTATATAGATATTTTTGCAGCTTCAAGATGTGGATGTTTGTTTATTATATAGATATGTTTGTTTATTATATAGATATCTTTATAGCTTTTACTATTCTAACTATCAAGTATCAAGAAGAGTTATGCCAATCCACACAGAACTCATAGAAGTTATGAAGTAGCGGATCACGTATTTATCTCCATCAGGCCAAATAAAAGTACCATTTGGTTTGGAAAGGGGACCAAGTTGTCACCTCGCTTTGTTGGGTCATTTGAGATTCTTGAAAGAATAGGACCGGTAGTTTATTGTCTTGCACTGCCACCTTACTTGCAGAGAACTTATAATGTATTTCATGTTTCAGTGTTACGACATTACATAGCTGATGAGACTCACAAACTTCAATGGAAGGACTTGCAGGGCTCGAACTCGGACGAGGGAACGTTCATGGTCGAACCATTACGTATACTGGATCGTAGGGTTCGACAGCTTCGTAGTCGCCACGTGGACCAAGTTAAGGTCCAGTTGGACAAGTTTAGCCCAGGATCTGCTACCTGGGAAGATGCAGAGACTATGCGTCGATATTTTCCCTCTCTATTTTGACCATAACTTCGGGACGAAGTTTCCCAAAGGGTGGGTGTATGTAACACCCCATATTTTGACTTAGGCATGTTTATCAGTGAGACTTATTACACTATAGTTGTTTATTATCCATCAACTTAGCTATACTAAGTAAACAATATTTTTGCATGTTATACATAATTATATATTGATTATGATGTTATGATGTTATCATGCTTTTGCATGTTATACCTAATTATATATTGATTATGATGTTATCATGTTATCATGCTTATGCTCTTATTATGATGTTATAATGATTAACATGCTTATGCAAATGCCCTGATTATGATGTTATGATGTTATCATTTTTATGATATGTGATTACTCTATTGTGGTCGCCACAATATTTCTTTGTTTCATAAATGTATGCTCGATTGTCATTCTTGATATGATGTGGTATGCATGATGTGATACATGGATACCCACTCATGATTGATTTAATGATTATACGCGATGAAAGGAAATAATGTTGATAATATGGAACGACTACTGATTTAACAATGTTTTGAATGTATGTTTGCAAAGTGATAACCGTAGGGTACAGGGGCCATGTAATGGTCGGGTATGTGAGGAGAAGTGTGGTGTAGTGCCTAATTTAGGAAAAATCCTATTTACCAAATTGATGATACGATGACACAATCTGATAATCTTAAGAGCAGTAAAGTATGAACTGAAAGGGTATAGACCCAGTATGTTGAGGGGGTTAGATGTATTTCCCACCCTATGTTACGATGATACCCGAGGTCGTGGGAGGTCCATGTTGAGAGACGCTCCCCAAGTTGTTGTGATGATGACGGTCGGATGCCTGCTAGGAGAGGCTAGGTCCGCTGTTTAGCCAACGCTACCGCTCTCAGGTTCTTATGTGGTTAGGTCGATGAAGCCGACATCCACTTCTATACTAGCAGAGGAAGGATAGGGAGGATACAAACGTAGGTTAGGATGGGAGGATGTGTTATATAGTAATGTTGAGGGTTGGGTATTCCTTGATACCGAGTTAGTGGTAGTAGGTACCCATCTTTGTATTTAATGGCTAAGTCAATAAGAACATAAACAAATGATATCAAATCATAAAATGGATTAAGTGTTAAATAACATAGAATGTTAAAAAAATATGAATTCTTTCTCTTTCTGCATGGGGAAATTACTATGATTAGTTAGCATGTATGAATAGGTGGGATGGTGTTTGTTTATAGTGCATGTCTGACTTGTGTATACACTGGCCACGTATGCACACCTTCTACATGCACGATAGTATTGATGTACAACATACTTGTCATTTGAATAATGGTATAAATTGTCATCTAGATAACTCAGTTAAGAATATATATTAATCAACTTAGATAATGAATGGTTAAGTTGATAGTGTGTGAAATAAGTGAATTAGTCATTGTATGTAAACACTCCAATAAACAATTAAGATAGGTATAGCTAATGTGAATTATCATAGATAAATCATTAACATTGCATAATTTTATTGTTTTTAACTATTAATCAAGATTAATTAACCATTAAGGGTACCTTGTTCATTAATATAAAGATACTATGTTTGTGGAAATTTACTTATCTATTAAACAAATAAATGTTACTATTTTTATTCACCATTAATAAACAAATTATTATTATTACTTATTACTTATTATTATTTATTATTAGCTTAATAATAATATTAATAATGATATAACTATTGTTAAGCTTCATTGAATATAATTAAAAGAATTATTTAAGTTTCCAAATTTGTTTTACATTATTTATAAAATATATATATTATTATCATTTTTATTGTTAGAGGTTTAACCAAATGAAAAGCAATATTGTAACTTAATATCATTATATTATCCACCTTAAATGAGAAAAGTTTAGTAAAAAAAGCACGTAATAATAATAATTTTACGAATAAATAAATATAAGTCAACTCAAAGTGTACCCACTTAATTAAGCATTAAATTATTTAACTGCTCAAGACAACCATGAACCGAATAACAAGATTGAATCATTATTAAAAATCTTGAATTGTGTAAGGGTATTAATGATTTATAGTCCCGAAACATTATATGGAAAGGTGGAGTAAGAATGAAGGAAGGAGGAGGAAAATGGGGATTAAAGGAAAGTCTCACGGAGGAGAAGGGGAGTTTTTTTGGGGAATTTTCAGAACTAAGAAGGGGAAAATGGGTGAAACTGTATGAGGAAGTGAGTTATTGTATCATGGAGTGAAGTATTTCTAGAAGGATTTGAAAAGAGGAATCTGCTCTTGAGATTATCCAATTGTGGGTTCGGGGGGTAGGAAACCCGTTGGTTTCCTAGGGCCAGCAGGATCATGGCTGGTCGGTAGGGTGGATCATCTTGTTTGGTGAGCAGGCTTGAATGGGAAAGGGACAAAGCCGCGGGAGAAAAGAAACTGTTTACAACCTTCATTTACAGCCTTCACAGGTCCAGGTATTCTTCTTGCTTCGGTAATTAATTGTTTACTAATTATGCAGAGGAATTAAACAAAGTAGATAAATTGTAAATGGATAAATGACCAAAAGTTAGCATTTTTCTTTGAGTTATGAATTGTCCATATATTGAAAAGTTAAACTACTGGAATTCTTTTTTGCTGTAAAATAGAAGAGAAACCCTAAAAACAACAAAGTAAAAAAAAAAATACATAAATAAACAAATGTTATTTTTCTTTTTCTTTTTACTACAAGGTAGAGTTTAGAAAATTATAGAGTGAATGATGTGAAGCAAGCTAGGCACTACACCATAGATGTGTCCTGGTAGATGTTGCTTTATATAGATATTTTTACAGCTTCAAGATGTGGATGTTTGTTTATTATATAGATATGTTTTTTTATTATATAGATATTTTTATAGCTTTACTATTCTAACTATAAAAAAAAAATTATTTCTTTCTAAGAGGTTATTTCTTTAAATACATATGAATATATGTTTTATTGACTTTAATGATCTAAAGTGCAAAAATTTTAACAAATACCAAAAACAATATAGAGAAAGTCATAACTGGATAGTAAGAATAGTCACTAGATGGTTTATAGAAAAAGTCATACCTCGATAGTAAGAATAGTCACTAGATGAACTCATCTTAGAATTTGTGAATATATATTTTAATTAATTCTCTTAGTTTTTAGTTATTTAACTATTCAATTTAAATTTTTTTGTTTATTTAATATGTTATTATAATGTTAGTGGCCATTTCAATTTAATTAGATTATATAGCTTTTATACTAAAATTTAAAACTAAATTAATATTATAAATTTTTGAAACTAAATTAATTTATAAATTTTTGTTTACTTAAAATATTATTATTTTATTAAAATTTTAGTTATCACTTCATATTTAAATTGAAACGCATAACGACATTTTTCAATCACAATGGACTATATAAATTAAACAAATATAAATGGTATAACATAGAATATGCAAATTAAATTAAAATCATTTATGCTAATGAGGTTAAGGTAATGTTTTTCCCATTTTTTTTAAATGTTTATAAGAATATTTAATTCTAAATAGTTTGATACATGCAAATGAGGTCAATGATGATGTATTTGGAAGAATTCTAAAATGTTTATAAGAATAGTCATCTTTAAATATGGTTTATCTTTTATAAGACATAGGCATCTCATGAATGATTGCAGTGACATAGGCATGTCATGGATGATGTATACTACAATGATATATGGTTGCACTGACATAAGCATGTCATGGATGATGTATACTACAATGATAATTAAAAGAAAAAAATGTAGATGGGTCAACATCTAAATTTGGAGGTTGTTATTGATGTTTTTTTTAAGAATAATAAAATGTTAATTAATGTAGACGGGACAACCTCTAAATTTGGAGGTTATTAACCATGTTTTTTTTAAGAATATTAAAATGTTGATTTAATAATGATAATTATTTTTTAAGTAGAATAAGTTATTTACTTGAGCTTATTTCTTTTTAAATTAACTATATTTAAGTTTCTTATGTCATAGATGATGTGCATGATATGAATATGTGCTACATTTTTTTTACTAAAACATTTTCATTATATAAAAAGGTTGTATACAACCATCCAAAACAAGAGAATACCTAGTATCATATGTGATTTACTTTTCACCATGCTAAAGGAGGGATAAACCCGATGACTGAAAGTTTAACAAAATACAAAAAAACGTCAACAAGAACCTGGGACTTTGACACTACTAATTGTTCTTTGCAACCATGCCTGGAACATGCTTTGAAACTGATATTTCCTCCATTGTTTGCACTCTATTAGCTATTATTTCTCGGCAATGGCTTCATTGGGTCATATTAACAATTTTTTGGACATCTTCTGTAAATTGATCAACCTTTCCAAGTAGTTCTTTGATATTCCTGTCCATATCATTAATCATTGATTCTTGGAAGGACAACTTACTTAACGCATACCCAATCTCTGTTGAGAGATCCCGATTCTGCCTAGCTCTGCTACAAACTGCTTCGAAAAGCATCCTCATATGAATTTTAAAATCAACTATGCTTCCTTTGACACTGTTCAGAGCCTCTTTCCACCCTTTCCCTTCATTCTTATCAGTCTCCATTGTCTTTATTTACTCCATCGAGTACCTAGGAAAACTCTTGATTATATCTGCGTAATTCGGAAAAAAATCCTCATCGAAAGCCTCCATCTGCATCTCTCCTTGTTGTAGAATACATTGTCCCCTTCCTTGAAATCCAGGTGGAGGAACTTGGTTTCTCAGTTTCGACAAGTTGCCAACAGAGGTTGTCACATTATATCTATGTTTTACATTAATAGAAATATCCATTTCTCATCCAAATTTCATGTGCAATTGCTTATATTTGTATCATTGGGTATAATTTCTTTATACATGTTTAAATGGATTATTCTAGTTTGAATGCTAACATTTAATACATTTTACGCTTGGATATGTATTTGTTGTTGAGAGAAAATTGTAGGGAACAAGCATTCGATCGTGAGCTAACTAGTGGTCTTCTTCGAGCATCTAGTTGAGGTACAAACTCTTTCTCTTAGTCGTTACCTTCTTTAATTTATCTAGAATACTTGAGAAAGGATGTGGTGGAACCCTAGGTGGTTCCGAAAAATTTCCCGACAGAGGTTGTCACATTGTATCTACGTTTTACATAAATAGAAATATCCATTTCTCATCCAAATTTCATGTGCAATTGTTTATATTTGTATCCTTGGGTATAATTGCTTTATACATGTTTAAATGGATTATGCTATCTTGGATGCTAACATTTAATACATTTTATGCTTGGATGTGTATTTGTTGTTGAGGGAAAATTGTAGGGAACAAGCATTCAATCATGAGCTCAACAATGGTCTTCTTCGAGCATCCAATTGAGGTACAGACTCTTTCCCTTAGTCGTTAGCTTCTTTAATTTATCTATCATACTTGAGAATGGATGTGATTTTGGGTGTCATCGTATCTGTTGTGGTCCACCCCAAGCCATAGGAATATTTTCTCCATAACAAAAATGGTGCCAAAAATGGGCTTAAATAGACAAGTGTAATTATTTTTTACCATTTTCCCATTGTTACTTGTAAACCATGTGTAAAGGTATTCTTACCTCTAGTTTTCAAACCCAAATTTTGGGAGATATAACTACTAATTTCACATTTTTTTAGTGACTAGGTAGGTCCTTAGTCCCTCCTCTGCATTTTCTTTAATGTTTTTCTTTTTAATTTTTGAAAGGTGGACAAACCTCTTTTTTCCTATGATTGCATGGTCATGGATTTGGAACCCAATAGTTGCAAGTAGACAACCATACTCATGGTTTTTGTGTATAAAAACTACAATTGATCGCATCTACTAGAAGGAATAGTCACAACCACCTTTCAAAAAATTAGAAAAATCAAATTTTTATGTGGAAATTGACCTACAAATGTCTTGGGATTTTGCAGGGACTTTAAGATTAATTGGAAGGAATGAGGACACAAGGATACATATACAATTTTCCTCAAGGACAAGCGATGCCTTACAATATTTTGGGCTTCTAAAGTTTTTCCAAAGTGTTACAAAAATGTCGTGAATCATAAGTTGTATAAAAGAGAGAGAGAGAGAGAGAGACTATGTGAAATACAATATATTGTACAACATGTTACAAAAGTGTCGTGAAGCATTACTTCTTACACATAGTACTTCTTCAAGTAAATCACATTGTGAGGTTCATTTCGAAAAGTTTCATTTCATAATTGACTAACTTGTATGCTTGTTTTCGTAACACACAAATAATAATAAGTGATAGACCACAAATGTTCCAATTTCCAAGCCCATAATTTATCTTGGTATTGATTGTAAATCAAAACTAACTCTCCCTTAAAACAAAACCCAAGGATGAACAATTATGTCATATTGGGATTTAATGTGTTTCTTATGAGTTTTGTTCATTGAGATATTCGAGACATTCCTCTTCAATTGAGGTAATGGGTAAGACTTCAATAACTAGTTTCAAAGAAGGGATTTCATGTTCAATTGAGAGAATTGTCTTCACACCATGTACAACTTGGAAATGAATCAACCTAGTGATAGTTTTAATGGATGTTTGATATTCCTAAAGAGTGTATGAAAGCATCGTATGCCAATAGGTTTTGTTTTTATTCATTGTCCTCTACAACATATTTTTCAAAAGATTAAAATTATTAACTAAACATATAATTGTAAATTCATCTAATTATTCTTTATGTAATAATATGAATGTGTTATAGGGGATGCAAGTGTGAGGAGATCCTATTGGATCTTGATGGAAATAAAATGGTTTTTTTTTTATGAATGGGGATTGGGACAAGCAACAAATAACCAAGTAAAGTGGTACACCCTTTTAGGATGATTGGATCTCATTTCTCTCAAGGTCTCCAAGACAATAATTTTCAGAGACTCTCTATTGTTGATCTCAAACTAAGAAATTGATAAGCTTCGACAATGAGGAATTATGACGTCTTTAGAAAAGGGTTTAGGACAAGTTAAATGATTTTAGTGAGGAAAATATTTTGCATATCCCAAGATGCAACATCTAGGAAGCAGATACACTCACTAATCAAGAAGTAGCTATAAAGTGTGGGTATTTTGTTTTAAATGCCCCACTAAAGGATATGGATCCCATAAATGATGTTGGAACCATGGATTAACACCCCCCAGATCTAACGGTGTTTATGGAGGGAACTTGGGAGATATTTCACATTTTTTAATAGGTGGCACATAGAGCATTTAATCTCCTACATGAGAGAATAATCTCGAGCAGTCCTCAAGACTACCCTTCTAGTTATGAATCTGCAACATATGGCATATTTTTATGTGATAAACAATGTTAGTGGGATCTCTCATTGCAAAGGATCCCACATAGAAGTAGATTATGGAAATTTTGGTTGTGTGCAATCGAAAAGGAATGGGAGGAAGTTAACTAGTAAGGAATCTCGATTTCGGTTGGCATGAATCTCGATATCGGTTAGAAGGAATCTCATTCAAGGTTTCCATGGTTGTATTGCGAATGTGTAGCACATTTGGTGGAGTTGGAATTTATGGTCATTTATTTCTAGGAGTTGCATCCATGGTATAGTTTCTATGTTTTTCGAGTGCTATGGACGATTCAAGTTGGAGATTTGGGCTTGGTGAGATTCAGGGAGTCATCAACGACCTTTTTGTTGTGATGAACATACTAAATTCACAACTTGAAGGGGGTTATAGTAGTTGTTGAACAACTTACCGGTCATATTTCTTAGATAGATGCACTAGGTTCAATGACCTAGAAAGTGAGGTTCAAGTGTAGATAGGAAAGATAAAGAAGTTATTTGTAGCCTCAAAAGTGCATCAAGAACTTCTAATGGTTGGTCACTCATAAAATGCACCTTGTAAAAATTCAAAGGCCATGGAGGAAGATTTGGTGCAACATCCTAATATGGTCTCTATTGGCATATCCAACTCACCCAAACAAGAAGAAGGAGGTGTGATTATGTAAAAAAATATTAGTGGTCCATCCTAGTTCTAGTTCTCTTATGCATTTTTTTAAAGTTTTTTTTGGGACGGTTTGTTAAGGCCTTTAGTTCTAAGTATTAGGTTAGACACTCAAACGCAATATAGTCTATCAATTAGATGGAAATTTTGTAGAATAACTCTGCCAGATCAAGATGCTTTTTGTCAAATGATAAATCTCTAAATATGGTTTTTTTATTATCTTTTTTAATGTAAAACTATAATAATAATTGTAACACCCCGGTTTTGACCCCATGGTATTGAATTGCATATGATGTAAATAGCGTTAATAAATCATGGTGTGGATCTCAAGGCAAAGGCCCCGCCATGTATTTAGTGTGTTATGTTTCGGCAATTAAAATCGATGCCGATGGTTTATGTGCTAGTTAGGCACAATATGTTTTGAGACATCATGTAAAATGCAAATTAATAAAATACCACAACTAGCTACGTTCCGCAATGTTAAAGAGATGGGAGCATGATTTCACATGGAATAGGGAGGGTGAAATATCCAAACCTTTGGGCCAATGTGGAAAATCCAAAGGTCAAAGGGTAAACCCATAAATTTGTCAACCACCATTTTTTTCTTTTATGCCTAGTCATCTAAAGTTGGTGAAGGAAGATTATTGCCTTGGGATAGGAAAGGTATGGAGTTCAAATTAGAATTTGGGAAGTCACCCATTTTTAGAAAACATGTTTTTGGATTCTTGGGAAATTAAATGCTTGGAAATTCCTTCCCAAGCCATTATTCACCCATGCGGTTGCTTCCTCATGCAGCGAGAGATAGTTGGGGTATTTTCCCTCACATTTTTGTTGTTTTCTTCATTTTTCCCATGGAGGGGAATTCGATTTGGCAATGCTCAATGGATGGGATACTCCCTCAGCGTTTTTGTTGTGGTTTTCCTCATTGCCATGGCTAGGAAATCCTATTTTTGTTTTTTTGAGTGAATGTACAGCAGTGATTCACGTTTTGGGGGTTTCAAGAGGTCGTTTTTGGTCTTCCTCACGCAGTTGATCTTGCTGTGTGTTTTCCCTCATGATTCCTAATGTTTCGTCATTGTTATGTGCCCATAAATTCATTTGTGTGTTGCTCAATGGTTAGGAATCCAAGATCTCCTGATTCGATAGCGAATGATGGTCGTTTTTGCTCCGGCAATGCTCAAAGACGTTTTTTGAGTTCATATTTATGATTCAAGGGTTTGTGGTGGCTGAATTTCCTCCATAATGCACAAGAACGTTTCCTAAAAATGTAATTGCTCATCTTGGGTCGTTTTTTCCCTCTTTACCAGTCTGTTGGGTTGCAAACTCACCCCTTTTGGTTTATGTTTTTTGGATGGGAGGGTAGACCCATGATTTGGTGTGAAAAGAGGCCATTTTTTCCTTGGGAAGACCATCAAATGTTTGTTGAGTCAATTTGGTCACTTGGGTTGTTTTTCCCCATCTTCCATTTATGTATGTGGTTGCCAAATGTTTCTCTACAACCCAAATGTTTCTCTACAACCCAGCAATTGTGTCTTGTTTTGAAGTGCATGATGGTGTTTCCTTGGTTGATTAATTCCAAGGAACCCACCTGTTAATTGGTTGACGGTGTTTCTGATGTCAATTTAGGCTTGGCCAAGTAAGTCCAAGGAACTATGCAATTGGCTTGTTTCCTTAGCAGTCTATGAAACCCAACAGTGATTTGGCTTGACTGTGGATGTATGGTTTTGGCTATGTGTAAGCCTATTATTCCCTAGTGCCTTGTGGAATCATGCCCAGCCCGGGGGTGGCAATGATTCTAAGAGATTGATGAGCACACTGGCCTAGGGTTGGGTGGAACGTTGCAGCGACGTAGCTAGTTGCAAGCCATCTTCTTTCAAGATGAGTATTCTTGTGCTTAATCTATGCAAACTATTGGTTTTATGAATTAATATGAACATGTTGAATGTTTGAATGAATGAATTTTGCTTATGTTGTAGAATGCATTATGCATCTGTGTATATATTTGTGTTCAATGCATTTTATTTACCTCGTTTTTATGTTCATGGGGATATTTTTCCCATTTGACAGTGGCAGTGTGTTGGTTGCGTCCTCTCCATCGTCGGTATGAGTGGTGGAGACGTCACAATAATAATCATTTTGATTATAATAATAATAATATGAATGCACCACATTAAATTTATTAACTATAATAAAGATATATATATATATATATATATATATATNCTCAATATAGGAGATGTTTCACATAAGGTAACCTAATGTTACATTACCAAAAATATATATTTATATGTGTGTGTGTGTGTGTGTGTGTGTGTGAACCCATAAAATAAAATAAACTATGAAAATTAATTTAAAAAATCCATGGACTACAAAATAAAAAAATAAAACATAAAATCAAATCTATCAAGCAAGAGAGGGGTCAAGTTTCTTGAGCTCGAGATTAAAAAAAAATACACCTTAAGAAATTGGATCCCTCTAAATGCTTCATAAATCCATGTTTAAGATGAATCTATGCTGATATAATTACCAAACTAAAATTAACATTTATAGAAGCCACTTTCTAAACAAAATTTAAATTAATTTATTCTTTGAGGTTTTATTGAAACATTTATTTTCTTTAATAATAAAATGTAAAATTTATTATACATTTATTTCATAATTATATTTATATTTTTAAATTGAATTTATATCATTTTTATTTTTATTGTATGTGAAATAATCCATATTCGAACCATGGAAAATTTTAAGAACCCCCCCTAAATTTATATATATAATAAATGGGTGAATCCCCATGATACATGAGAAAGTGTGAAGGCTATTTTATCAATAATATAATATGTTATATAATTTTTTGACGAATCTTTCATGGAACTATAAAACCTTGTAAAATATGGGTGAAAAATTCATGGAATTATAAAATCTTGTATAATATTGACGAATCTTTTAAAAAATTATAAAATCTTGTGAAATAATAACGAATCTTTCACAAAATTATAAGTCCTTGTATAATATTTAGCGAATCTTTCACAGAATTAAAACTCTTGTAAATTTTGGTGAATTTTTCATTGAAAGATAAAAAATTAAGTCTTGACAAAATTTGACTTAATAAAATTACCTAGATGATGCTGTATTTACTTTAGATTTTTCATGTACTCTTGCACTAGAACACCTTGTAAAGAAAATCCAATTTCCAAGACTTTATTCAGCACAATTACTTGTATACTACTAAGTTCAAACCCTCTTAGAGATAAAGTGGAGAGATGATTTCATAAATATTTGCAATTTACAGCAGAACATTTTATCAAAGTGTGAAGCTCATTTATCATACTGCACTCAATGTACAATCAATTTTCACAAAATATGTTGGGCCCAATCATCTTCCTCAATCTAAAAATATAGCTACAATAAAAATAGTTGTTTGAAGCACTACTTGAAATTCAAGGCTTAATCAATGCTCTCAAAAAAATTCAGTGGACGGTTGCATAGAATCCACATTGACATTAACATCTTTCTAGCAATCATGTCCCCATTTTCTAGCACGAGCTACAATCAAGGTGAATAAGTTGTATAAGAGAAATATAATAAGGTACCTCTCACAAAACATTAAAATGAAAAATAACACCTTTTTTTAGTTTACAGACTTTCCATAAAATACAAATGCTCATATTTATGTATGATTCACAATAGGGAAAAGTTTAGAAACATGTCCCTCAACATATATATATTTTAGTTTAGAAACACATACCTCAATACATTCTTTCAAGCTTTGTTTATAAATATGGCCAAAATCCTCGAGGCTACATGTAATGATCTTTTAGTCATGAAATCAACAATAAAATTTCATTAGATGAACGTCGGTCTCAATGCCAATAGGTCTCCTATGATGAATGCATAGGAACCTAGTAAGCCAGTGCATAGACCATTTTTCTCTTCACTTAGCAACTCATATCTCATTTCCATTTCTAAATCCCAACACGTATTTTCAAAGAAAATATAAATAAACATAGTAGATTCTAAAATTTAAATGGTGAATATGCTTAAGTCATGCAACAAAGTGAAAGGAAATACAAGCATATTTCCTCGAAACATCAAATATTTAAAGAGAACAATAATAATTATAAAAATAGATTGAATGCTACAAAGGGCTACAAAGGGCTCAAATCGCAATCAAGTATCAAGGGAATAAAAATCTAAGAAAAATAAATGCAATCCAAATTTAAGAAACAAAGAAGTCATTTATGAAACTAATCAAGCTAGTACAAAGGGCTAAAAGTGCAGTCAAGTATTAACGGAATAAAAATAAATTTAACCAAAATAAACACAAACTTTAAAATTTGAAAAAATACTCCAAATGCAAGAAACAACAAACCATTAATATCTTCCAATATATCAAAGTTAAAAAGTTTTAACTTTTGAATGAGCCCATTATTGCTAAGCGGAAGTATTGTTAAATTAATTATTTAACCTTTAATACTAGGACACTATCTATAAATAGATAGGTCCCAACTTCATTTTCTGTCATAGATAAGAAAAAAACAATGTGTTACTTAACTATCAAAACATCAAACTTCAAATAGATTGCATCAACGAAATGTAGCTCCAATATTATTAAATTTAATACAAAGTATAGACCATAGAACATATTTTTACCTGAAATGCAAGTTCAATTTTATAATTGGTAATCCTTCTCTTGTCAAGAATTTCATTTTTCCAACATTCTCGAAAAATGAGGAACATCAAAGTTAAACTAACGAGAATCAAATAATCTATTAAATTGCATTCATTATTTATACACTACCAATGTATATTAATTTAGATAATATCTTGTGGGATATCAAATTCCAAATTCCCATATCGACCCTCACTTTCTGCATTTTTAACATGAACTTTTGTAGATGAAATATCATTATGCGTCACCAAAACATTATGTTTTGTATCAAGTTCATTGGAAATATTTGTTATATTGCACTCTCCTCTTCTCTCACAGTTTGATCGCCAAAGTGCTAGATCTCTATTGAATGGAAAATTGGTAATGTCATACTTTGTTACATATAATCTTAAACAAGTATCCATATTCTTATCAAGCTTGTTCCTCAACTTTGACTTCAAGAATGATAGTGCACTAAACATTCTCTCTTCCTCCACTGATCCTAAAATCATGGTTTGACATAAATTGACTAACTTGAAATACTCTCACATGTTTTCTTGTAAATATTGACTTTCACCTAAAAGAATTCATAATTTGATTACTACACCATATTCTATAGGTTTCACCAAAGCATGATATTTATTTGACATTGTTTCAGCAAAGCAAGAAACTTGTTGATATAATTTTGATGAATCTAATATACCTCCAATTTATTATCCTTATACATTGACATTCCTACCAAAGTGGTACAATAAAATATTCAATTTTTCTAAAATATCAACTTTCAAAGTGTGTATATCGTTTTCACTGTTCCAATATTGAGGGTATACCACAAATATGGCCCTCAATAATTCATATCATGGAAATCGTTCTCTCACTAGTACAAAATGAGGAATTAGTAACTACATGACTAAAAATTCTAGTCACCACAGGTTTTTCAAGTGGTTTACTACTAAATATAAGCAATTTTGATTGACCCAACTATAAACGACTAAAGTTAACGACTAATTTAGTCACCATTTAACAAATATGACTAGATAATAAGTGACAGAGTTAAAAATTACTAACATAAACGACTAATTTAGTCAAAACATAAAAAATGACTAAGTATAAGAATATGAACTAGTCATTTATGTTAGTCATTTTTAATTGTGTCATGGAAAATTGCAATTTTGTCAATGAAGTGTAAATTTTGTAAATTGTCTACCTTCTATCTGTAATATTGTTTCCATGCACTTCGATCTTCAGAGATCCAACAAAGCAATTGCACGAATTTTCTCTTGACCATATTTATCCCTGTTGCACCATTGAAGCAAACCGTTAAGTGTGCGCCAAAGGAAAATTAGGTTCCTACAATTACGAATTAGGTAGAACAAGTACCATATCGATACCTAGAAGAATCATTTCTAGGTGTTGATCCTTCAATGTAAGAGTCCCAAGTCCCATACTGAGGTTCTTTTCTAACTTCAATATAGCTATCATGATCTGTGACCGTCAAACTAGTTGCACCAGTCGACGTAGCTTCACCAGGCCTAGCTCCTTTAAACGTCGTAGCAGTTGATCCATTAATAATTGAACCGGTGGAAGCACCAAGAAAAATATTTTAACCAATTAAAGACTCAATTATAATTAAACTAGGGTGTTGACCTGGAACTAGTCTCAAATTCATATGGAGTAAAGGTAGAGGACCGACCCAATATCGGATTTTCAGGTAAATATTTCAATTCCTCGACCTCTTACAGGCATGACCTCGCAGAATATGATACATCTAATGCAGTGATGACCTCTCCTTGCGTCTTGATGATGAATCCTGATATGGATTTGAAACGTCGACCTAGTCACTTGGTTACTGTGGATTCTTCAAAATCATCTGAAAAGAAACTATCAGAGAATATGGTGCCAGGTGCAAGATGTATTCTTGTTGAGTGGGAATTGTATTAAGTTTCAGAGAGGAATTATGAATGAGAAATTGGTCGACATGATATTTGATATGATGATTTCTTTGTAATCCCCCTCTTAACGTTGATACAGAGGACTCCATTGGGTCGAAGGATTTTTCACGATTAGCTCCTGCAATTCTAACTATTGCAGACATAATCACTGCTTGCAATATTTTTAATGTGCTGACAACTTCAAATTGAGGTTGACTCCTTTTCCTCATCTACAATAACTAACTTGGGAGGTCCCATCAGTCATGATCAATCAATTTTCAAAGAATGTTTACAATATGTTTCTACAGAGATAAAAATGTCAAGATGGACTTTGCTCCTTGATATTCAACTTGCGAATATGGAGGAATTATGTTTATGCAGCTGAATTTCTGAAAGAAAATATATTTAGGGTTCATACAAGTATTGATGCTAAATTTTGTCAGAAGTTATTCGAAAACAACAAATTTTGAAGAATAGATTTGAGAAGATGAAGAAGTCACTTTTGGATTGTGGGTGGTATGAAGTATTGATTGACAGAGGCACAGGTGGGTCATAGTTTAGATTTTGGAAAGAATGAAACTTATCGGGTCCATGTTTTAAATCATGGTGTTTATGTTCTTGGTTTTGATCTTTATTGTTTCCAACTTGAACCAAAGTACTTTATTCAAGTCACCAAATTGAACCAGTAAACCAATTTGAATTAGCTTTCTCAGGAATAGTTAGGTTCTAAATTTAGCAGAACCTCTAAACTTAACTGTCTGGCTAAGTCCTTCTGCAATTCCTTTTCCACAACTTGCAGGATGCGAGATGCGGGCGTACATTTTTCCAATTAAAATGGACCACCCGCAATTACGTTCTTGCAATGGTATTTCCGCATCCAGGATGTGGGATGCAGGATGCACCTTTTCATTTTACAAATTATGACTCCCGCAAATATTCTCCCGTAACCTTCTGTCTGAACCGTTGATCTGTTGTGGGGTGGATCTAGACCGTCGATCTTTATTTTGATGCAGATCTTGTCCTCAACCATTGATTTCTTTTGCAGAACGTTTTCTTCCCATTTATCTTTGATCAAATGCAGAACTTCATCTAATTTTTCGGATCTAACTTCTTTTACTGCGAAATTTGACTGCCATCTTCAGTCTTCATTGATTCTTGCATTGATCAATTTCACTCTGTAACCTGCAACAAGGTCAACTCTGCATGTGCATTTCATTAATGAAATCCTCAAGGATTTCTTACCTAATTCTCCTTCGATTGACTAGAGAATCGATCAATGGATCTCTATTTCTCCCACTTCTAGAAACCCTGAACTCAAACACAGGCTTGTCAATATTTTACAAAAGTTAAACAAGCATTTAACTCTCAATTTCACACATTCAGACAAAATTCAATTTAAACACACAGAATTATGCCAACATAGGCTTTTTCATTCATCTAATGAAATTGTACATACAAAATAATCTCAGAACTTGTGTTCTGATCTCCTTAGGCCTGATACATCTTTAGTCAGCCCTTCCTCTATTTCCTATAGGCCTTACAGACCTCTCTATCTATGTATCCCTCTACCTACTCTCTATGTCTTCTATCTCCTTTTGCTTCGTAGGCTTACATATATAGATACAAACAAAATTCTGAAACCAATTCTGGTTCAGATCCAATAAACACTCAACAATCTCCTACAATTCATCAACCGTTATCTATTTTAAGTAAGTTTCAATCCTATCTCAATGACTCACTCCATTTAACATGCCTTACTTACATGACTCATCTAATGACACATCACTCACCTAGTGACTCATCTAATTGACTCACCATCATCTAGAATCACATATTTTACATTTATTTACAAAGTGATAGTTCGAAGACCATCAATTCAGAATTTAAGACTCCTTCTAGGACTAATCAGAATTTGAACTTGAATTTGGATGGAGAGCAGGATGCTCCTGCACCATTTATGGTGAAAATACTAATGATAGGATTTTATAGATACAATTATATATTTTTGCAGGTATGATGTTTTAGGGTATGATG
This sequence comes from Pseudotsuga menziesii, assembly GCA_001517045.1. Taxonomy (NCBI): domain Eukaryota; kingdom Viridiplantae; phylum Streptophyta; class Pinopsida; order Pinales; family Pinaceae; genus Pseudotsuga; species Pseudotsuga menziesii. Next base: position 25,363 of record LPNX010108078.1, read on the forward strand.
AAATTCCCCTGGAAAAAACAATAATCATCAATTTTAAAGGAAAGGAGAGGCGGGATCTTGTTTTATATTTTACACAGTTGGGGAAACTTTCGTAGTGTCCTCTATGTAAGAACATAGATTGGTTTTATGTTTTACACAGTTGGGGAAACTTTCGTAGTGTCCCCTATGTAAGAACATAGCTTGGTGCTACGAGAGTTTTGAGCATGCACAGTTTGGTCCGAGATAAGGTCAAATCATTTAAACAATAAGGTTGTAACAACCTCACAGATCATTGTAAGTGTTTACAGGATTAATGTACCTCTTAAAATCAAAGTTATTATGTATTTGGTTATTTTATGTCAAAGCAAAGAGTAATTCATGTTTATGGATTCCACAATTTGGGACAAAAGTTGGGTATTTTTGTTTAATGGAGATTTTTAAGATAAATTTGGGATATTAATCATGACACCCATTATGGAGGTTGGGAAAGTATTCTGTCCATTTCTATGTTTATCAAGGTTCTCTAGATTGGAAGGAATTGCATAGGTCTTTGCTTGAATTTTTTGTGTACAAAGAATGCAATTGATGCCAAAACCGATACAGTTTCATTTTCTCACTAGTGCTTCATAATGATGGACAAATAAGTCTTATTCACTTTCATATCTAAGAAGTAATAAGATTTTATAGTGTTTTCTTTGGGAGGGCCCATCCAAAAGAGCGTATTTGGGTTTCTATAGTTGCCTTTGTGGAGGGCGCATCCTTGTAGAAAATATCACATTTATTTGCCACAAAGTCTACACAAGAAAGGAAGGGTGCACTCAGAAAATGGTGGGGGTAAGGTATTGTTGCATATCTCGGATAAAGGTGTCATATTGTGGAGGAACAAGACTGTCAAATGAAGAGTAGGCATTGTTGTATGAGCAAACATATGTTTCTTGGCCTTTCTATGTTCTGCAGATAAGAAGGGCGTGTTGATGTATTTGTAACATCGGAATGTATTCACTTTTATATCTTATATTTTATTTCATTGTACCTCGATGTTCCTATCGGGAGAATCAATAATATAATAAATCCATGTAAATTCATAGAGGTTAACCCTCCTTTGTAAGTCGAGGCAATAGTCCCCACAGTTGAGGGGTGCTAGGGTTATTAGAATCTCCTTGTGAGGTCAGCCCTGATAAGTAATTGTCAAGTGGAAAACTAGTATAAATAGAGAGTGAGACTCTCTATTTTACACACACACTCACTCAACTATAGTGGATGAGTAAGAGAAGAGGAGCTCGCACAAGTGAGAGAGAGAACAGCTTTCGGAGATCATCTTTGTGTCTTTGGGTTTTACTTTTTCTATTGGTGCTCATTCTATCTATGAGGAAGTTGCAAGGTTTTATCCTTTATGGTTTCCCCAAGGAAAAATCTGTGTGTCTCTTGTCTCTTGTGATTATTGTTGTGCATGTTAGTCTCTCAAATAAGATCCTAGATCATATTGATTAAATGATAAAAATCTAACATGGTATCAGAGCTAACCTAAGAAGAAGACACTGTGCAGTTGTAGAAGCTAGGAATTCATAATTTTTGGGTCTCTCTCCATGGATCATCAACAAAAGGAGGCTAGGATACCTCTCCATTGAAGGACACACCTTTTTGTCGAAGCAGAATTTGATTCCAGGCATTTTCAGTTTTTGACCTATCACTACTGCGGGAAATTAGGGATTCCCTCAAAAGAGGAATTTTTGAGTGAGCCCAGTATAGGATTTCTCTCCTCCTCAAAATCGAAATTTACAAACCAAGATCAAAAATTTTGGTTGGGTAAAACTCCTAGAAAGTCAAACCCTAATTTGACCCCAATAGAAAACCCTAAAAGACTAAAACTAGTCATTTTGGTGGATTCACTATATCTCAATAATGGAGAAGGATCGGGAGCCTAAACATTTATAGGATGAATATAAATTCCTGATGTACCCTGTGTAAATGTTTCAGCCTCAGATTCACTATATTTTGGGAGATATGATTCCTCCAAATCAGGGTTCCAGCCTCTCCTAGGATTCATCCCTAAACAGGACACCTTGGGAGAATTGATATATATCAGGGTACAAAGGTCCAAATGATATTTCTCAATATGTTCCTAATAGGGCATGGACTTTAATTTTTGTGGTAAAAGTTTCATAACCCGAAGGTGAAACAGTGACATGTGGTAGTCTGTACAAGTTCACTATGATAAACAGTCCTGAAATAATTCACCTTGGGAAAGCGCTCATAAGTCCCAATTGGTGAAACTAATTCTGCTTCAATCTACAGTGTTGGAAAGAGGATAGATGAGGATACCTCCATAAGAAATTTTAGACACAGAGGAGTGGTACTTTCGGAGATATTGCAGAAACAATAGAAGGAATTTCTGAATAAGAAATTGAAAAACTAGGGCTTTCTGTTCTGGAAGCTTCCCTCCATTGTTTTCAGAAAAGGAGTACATTGGATAGCTCACCTTAAATAGGCCCATATTTCTATCCAATAAAAATTTTGAAATTCCAAGTTTTGAAAATTAGGGTTTCTCTAACAAACCCTAGATCAGCCAACTCCGGAACCAAGATAAACACCTCAAATCGGTAAGATCTAAGTTTTTGTTGTTTACATTTGAGGTTTTCATTTCAAAATGACTAATCACACCAACTTGATGGCAATATTGGTGAAGCTGACAACTTCCAAGCATGGAAGTATAGGATCTCACTGGTTCTTGAAGAAAATGAATTGGACACCTACACAAGTGGAGAGGTTCCAGTTCCAGAGGGAGATGAAGCTAAGGCTAGAGCCAAGAGAATCATTGCAGATTCTATTAAAGATCATCTCATTCCTCATGTGTTATCCTTGAAGACACCAAAAGGAAGTGTTCAATGCTATGATGAAGCGATCAAAGAAGAAGAATATATTGTTATAACCACCTTGAATGGCCTCCTAGGATCATGGGATTCATTCATTTGAGGAATGTGTGCCAGAAGGAAGTGATTACCTTCAACAGACTCTAGGAAGAGTGCACACAAGAAGAAGCTCGACTCATAATAAGAGAAGAGAATATGGGAGCAATTGAAGATCAAGCTCTCACGATTCAAAGAAGATCCCTCAAGCGATGAGGAATACGAAGGATTCAACTCTTAAAGAACCTCTTATCCATCTTAGCATTTGGATAAGAAATGATGTTGTTATGAATGAAGAAGATGATGAAGCTGAAGGCTCAAGAAGGAGTCTACCCACAAAATGAATAAAGCTAAGTATTCAATTGTCATTTCATGATATTATTTGGTTATGAATTTGTTTATATCCAGTTGATGTGTTATGCATGATAGAATGTTTGCATTAATGACAGTATACTACTAATATGCATGTGATGGGTAAGTAGCCCATGGTGTTATACAACTCTCCATTTCTAGTTATCTAGAATGAAACCTCTTTGCTGACATATTGGATTAGTGCTTGAATCATTGAATGGTAGAGATGGAAGGCATCTAGAAATTTTCCGTGAGATATGGATGAATGTTGTTTTGGCTAAAATAGTTGGATTATTATATATTTATGCTTAAGAGTTTGCCATTATGAATATGCCTTATGAAATGTTTCTAACCATACAACTAATTCATTTGACTTATAGGAAATATCGAGTACAATCTCCTATAAGAAAAGAAGGCTGAGACTTATTCCAAAGAACAAGTCACGACAGTTTAAGAAATAATCCAAAATAAAGAATAGTATGATGAGACTTCAAGAAGCCTCAGACACACTCTAGTTATGTGACACTGTTGAGCGACATCATTGATGCAGAACCTTCCAGCTATGAAGAAATAGCCAAGAATAAAGGGAAGGAAAACACTAGTTCAAGAAGAATGATGTCTAGGATACGGTGTCAAGACCTGAAGGGAAGTCTGTAGTACCTTCCATATGGATCTACAAGACCCAGCATGCAGTAGATGGAAACATCGTGGGATACAAGGCAAGATTCATAGAACGAGGCTTCTCACATAAATAAGGCATAGACTACAAAGAGACATTTGCAGCCACTGGGAGTTGAGACACATGACACACAGACTCATATGTGCAAATTAAAGAAGGCCTTGTATGAGCTCATAAAGCACCCATGGGATAACACCTACATGAGGAGCTTGAAGATAACCTAGAGTGATGAAGATCTTAACCTTTTCTACAAGGTTGAAAGTGAAATCCTATAGAGGATGACAAGCTCACAGATGCGTGCGAGAAGAACTTTTGAAAAGGTTCAAGATAGAGCATCTTGGTATTCAATGACCCCAGATGGATACATAGAATATTAGTAGTAGAGGAAGCTACTTATCACTCCATTACATAATGTTTCAATACATGAGTACAAAAGAAAAAGGGAGAATGATGCTCCAATTCAGAGGGAGTGACTGCAGAAGATTCTGAGGTTCGACATGGTACAATAGGATGGACAGATTAGTGATGGCTCCAGGATTTACTAAGAACAAAGCAGATTCCAACCGTTGCCTCAAGTTTGAAGGTGGAAGACCAGTGATGCTCCTGTTATATGTCGATGACCTGTTCCTGATAGGTAAATAGGAACTCATTAAAGATGCAAGAAGGAGACTTGATGTCGAGTTCAAGATGAAAGACTTGGGTATGATGCACTACTTTCTAGGCATGGAGGTTTTCTGGAATGTAGATGGAATCTCCTTAGGACAAGGGAAGTATGCAGTAGAGATATTGAAGAGGTTTGGGATGATGGAATGCAAGGCCATGACCACGCCTATGGCATCGAACCTAAAGCTATTGAGTGATGCTTCATCAGAGTCGGTTGATGCTATGATGTATCATCAGATGATTGGGTCATTGATGTACCTGATGAATACGAGATCAGATATTTTCTTTGCTATGAACACATTGAACCAGTTCCTTACGGATCCGAGACATGTTCCTGCAAAGGATATTCTAAGGTACCTGAAGGGTACAGTTGATTATGGGCTCAAATATGAAGCGAAACAGAATATTAACATGGAGGCTTATGTGGATTAGGATTGGGCAGGCAGTGCCATTGATGGGAAGAGCACTTTGGGGTGCTACTTTAGTATGGGATTAGGTGTGATCTCTTGGTTTAGCAGAAATCAGTCCTATGTGGCATTGAGTACAGCCAAAGCAAAGTATGTTGCATCTTGTTCGGCTAGTTGTGAGGAAATGTGGCTGAGGAAGCTACTATCTAATTTGTTTGATATCCAGTTGGATGCTACTTGTATATTGCGACAACCAAAGTTGTGAGAAGTTTTTGAATAACTCATTGTTCCATGACAAGTCGAAGCATATCGAGATCAAATATCACTATATCAGGGATACGGTGCAGAGAGGAGCAATGAAGCTTCAGTATGCTGTGATGGACGAGCAGATAGTTGATGTGTTGACCAATCCATTAGCTAGAGTGAAGTTTGAGTACTTCGGGGAAAAGATTGGTGTTCTCCAGATCGAGGTTCCTTCCAAGGGGAAGTGATGAGTCCATTATCCTTTCTGACATGGTTGCAGTATGTGTTCCTCCCAAGGTCAGATGTAAGTGCAGAGCCTTTCTGACATGGTTGCGGGATGTGTTCCTCCCATGGGCAGATGTAAGTGAAGAGCATTCTGACATGGTTGTGGGATGTGTTCCTCCCATGTTCAGATGTAAGTGTAAAGCCTTTCTGACATGGTTGCAAGATGTGTTCCACCCATGGTCAGATGTAAGTGTAGACCCTTTCTGACATGGTTTCGGGATGTGTTCCTCCCATGGTTAGATGTAAGTGCAATGCCTTTCTGACATGGTTGTGAGATGTGTTCCTCCCATGGTCAGAGGTAAGGGCAGAGCCTTTATGACATGATTGTGGGATGTGTTCCTCCCATGGTTAGATGTAAGTGCAGAGCCTTTCTGGCATGGTTGTGAGATGTGTTCCTCCCATGGTCAGATGTAAGTGAAGAGCCTTCCTGACATGGTTGCGGGATGTGTTCCTCCCATGGTCATATATAAGTGCAGATCCTTTCAGACATGGTTGCGGGATGTGTTCCTGCCATGGTCAGATGTAAGTGCAGAGCATTTCTGACATGGTTGCGGGATGTGTTCCTCCCATGGTCAGATGTAAGAGCAGAGCCTTTCTGACATGGTGGCAAGAGGATTGGTTCCTCCCATGGTGAGATATAAGTGCTGAAGAAGATGAAGAGCTACATGAAGGCTAGGCCTACAACCAGCATGAAAAAGGGTTGGCTCTGTAGAACTTCCTATGATGAGTAGAATTGAGAGATAGCACCATTTGCTCGAGATAGTGGGAGTAGTGATGATGATGATGATCCAATTTGACGATGATCCAGCTTTGATGATGATCCTATGATGAAGACTTGTGTTGATGAACTGTGTCAAGAGAATACCTTCCTAGTTACGAGGGAGTGTTGATGTATTTGTAACTTCGGAATGTATTCACTTGTATATATTATATTGCATTTCATTGTACCTCGTTGTTCCTATCGGGAGAATCATTAATATAATAAATTCATGTAAAGTCATAGAGGTTAACCCTCCTTTGTAATTCGGGGCAATATTCCCCACAGTTGATGGGTACTAGGGTTATTAGACTTTCATAGTGAGGTCGGCCCTGGTAATTAATTGTCAAGTGGAAAACTAGTATAAATAGAGAGTGAGACTCTCTATTTGACAGACACACTCACTCAACTGTAGCGCATGAGTGAGAGAAGAGGAGCTCGCACAAGTGAGAGAAAGAACAGTTGTCGGGATCATCTTTGTGTCTTTGGGTTTTACTTTTTCTATCGGTGCTCATTCTATCTCTGAGGAAGTTGTGGGGGTTTATCATTTATGGTTTCCCCAAGGAAAACTCTTTGTGTCTTTTGCCTCTTGTGATTATTGTTGTGCATGTTATTCTCTCAGATAAGATCCTAGATCATATTGATTAAATGATAAAAATATAACAAGGAGAGATTTTCTATTGTTCCAGCTTCACTTTCCAGTGTAACATTCTCTCTTTGAAAATAGATTGTTGTAGACCAGTGGGGGAGAGTTACAACAGTATTTTCTTACCAATAATCAACAGCTGCAATGTTCTAGACTTACCACAGTTAAATTGTGAGCCTTGGAATCAAGTTGAACATTGGGGTATACTATTTTCACAATTTTTCCATTTGGATAGTGATCCAGGGGGTCATTCGTCTTTAAAGATATACTGATCCAAGATAAAAAGAAAATGGTACAATGGCAGCCAGGTTTGGTAAAACTCAAGACTTCATCACCTTTGAAAATGGGGTCAATGCATTTCAAGATGTTTAATGGTTCTTAGCTATGATAAAAACATATCTAAGCTTAACCTTATCCCATGGGTCGGCTCTTAAAGGGTTGTTGCTTGCCCACATGTCCCGAAACCAGAATTTGCATATGTCATGAACCCCATTCAATGGTTATGTTATGCCAAAGACCATATGTTAAGTTGGACGGGGATTACCAAATGAAACCATGATATAATATATATATATATGTGTGTGTGTGTGTGTGTGTGTGTGTGTGTTGCAATGTTGGCGGGATATTCATGTGGCGTATATTGCATAGCTCGGCGACATTTCCATTAACCGTTGTGAAAAGGCCACGTAGTTGGTTCACGGTCTGTTAACGAATCGGAGGTCAGAAGGGATCTCCTTCCGCAATGGCAGAGGTCGAAAGGGATCTCCTTCCGCAACGGCAGAGGTCGGAAGAGGTCTTCCTTCCACAACATCGGAGGATGGAAGCCTTTCCCCTTCCACAACGGCGGGGCTCACAAGCCTTCTCCCTTCCGCAACGACGGAAACTTAAAGGGCGTTCAGAGCGCGGATCAGAAGTCGGAGCAATAAGCAGTCCGCAACGGCGGGCACAATCTGGATCGGAAGAATAATGCTTTCGGCAGCCGCAACGGCGGAAGCCCAAAACTTAAAAGATCGGCGAAATAACTCGACGGAATCGGAGAAAGAAGTGGTGCGCCATCCGCAACTGCGGAAACCAAAGTAACTAAAGCTTTCGACTCGAAAACCAGCCGACAGCCAATTGAGACCGTTGGAGCCCGTTGCTTATCCTCTTCCGCAACGGCGAAGCACGGTTGACTAACACTTTCGGCAGTTCAGTCACATATGGTTCTGGAGGTCAGATCCTTGGCATGACAGGATATTCACAGCTTATCTGTAACAGTTGGCAAGCTCTTCTTGGCAGTTATGCCACCATTGCGATAACATTGAAAGGCATATGAACAACCCGCTATGATAACGAGTTGGCATTTGGCAGGGGATGTGAACAGTCGCATTTCTTTTACGTTTTGTCTCCTTGGTAACAGCTGTGTGAAAGAAGGCAAATCCATTACTTATGAGGCTAAAAATAGAGGAAGCGAGCGACCAGGATTAGGGGGACGATTAGGGACGCAGTTCGTTGGGAGCATAGTGCGGCGTTTTCTCTGTGATGAGAAGCTTCAGAGAGAATTTTGTTGTTCCTTTTGAAGTCGACTATTCTCAGTTATACTTGGCTTCTTTTGTCTGTTGAAGTCCAGTTGTGTAACTTTCAGAGAGGAGGTCTTGAAGACTTCTCAGTTATATCCAGGTCCCATGATTGTAAAGAGTCGACTGTCTTCTCTGTTTTATTTGGCTTCTCCTTTCTTTTGAAAGCCAATTTGTATTATTCCAGAGAAGAGGTCTTGCAGACTTTTGTACATACTGCTGAAATTGATTTGCAGAGTCCAGAACCATTTGTACCATTTTAAAGCCATTAATTGGATCGGTTCCCATTGGAGAGGGACCCGGAGACGTAGCCCAGTGGAGGGGGTGAACTCCGTTATCAACTTCTGTTTGTGATTCTGGTTCTGTGTTTTCTGCTTGGCATCTGTTTATCAGTCTTGTTTTTCAGTCCTGTTCTAAGCATTTAATTTCTGCTAATACTGTCCATTAATTAACCTGTTGCACGCATTCTTTTACAACAAACTTTTAATGCACTAAAGTTGAGGTCCTACGGATCATATTTGGTATCAGAGCTGGTTTACTGTTGTGCAAGTTTGTGAATGCTTACCAGGTCCAGGTTAAAGCATGGTGAAGGAGAATTAGTTGAAGGAGATCCTGAGATTGGCTCCAGGAGAACATTCTCAAGAACCATGTCTTCTACACGAGGGGAAGAAGGACATACCGAACGGGAAAAACCTGTTATTTCTGAAACTGAGTTTCTGGAGGCTTTTATGAGCATGAAATCCATGATGGAAATTCTACTCGATGAGCGATCAGAAAGGAAGAAGAAAGAAGAAGGATCTTCATCCAGAGATGCAGAAGTGAAGCCGAAAGAAAATGGTAAATGAGTAGGAGGTGATGGTGATCCTCCTGAAACTCAGCAAACTTTCTCTTCTTCTCATACTTCTCATTCAAATAATGCAAGTCCTAATATGCCTTATTTCAAATTGGATGTAAAATTTGAATTACCTATTTATAATGGAGATGTAGATGCTGAAAAATTAGACAATTGGATCAAGCAGCTTGAAGTATATTGCAGGGTGCAGGGCATTAATGATGACCCTTCCAGGATTCAATTGGCCACTTTGAGAATGAGTGGAATGGCTCTTACTTGGTGAGAGAGCAATATTCAGCAAGATCTTCGAAAGAATGGCAAAATTATTTCATTTTGGAATGAATTCATTGAAGTATTGAGGAAGCAATTTTATCCTTTAGGTCACATGCAGCAATTAACCATGAATTGGAAAATGTTTAGACAAGCTAAAGGACAAAGCATTCAAGATTATACTCATGAATTCATAAAGAGGGCTATTGCATTGAATGTTGCATTGGATACGCAAGAAACTCTTCTTAAATATATTGGTGGCATGCATTCTTATTTGAAGCATACTTTGTTGATGTTTAATCCCAGTAATTTGGATGATGTATGTGTTCAAGCTACACATTTAGAAGCTAGGGGTAAGCATGATGATGATTCGTTTATGAAGAAGTCATTTGAATTTGACAACAAAGATAAAAGCAAAGATAAGGGAAAGGAAATAGCTACCATCACGAAAGAGGGTGAGAGACCCACATGCTCACATTGTCAGAAAGGGCATGATGTTTCAAAGTGTTGGAAACTTCATCCAAAATTAAAGCCAAAGTGGATGAGAAGAAATAAAAATAAAGATAAGGATAATCAAGCAGCTACTGCAGCAATAATTCAAGACTTGGGATCTGATTCAGGTGATGAGACTAAGATCACAGCAATAGGGATCCGAGGTAAATATGAAGGTATATCTCTTTCTATTTATGCAAGTTCAAGTTCTAATTCATGTGCAAGTACAAGTACAAATCTGCTATCTACTTCTATGCATGGTGATAAAAGAAGAAGTGAACTGTTTCATGTTCGTGTCATTACAAATCATACAAAGGTTGATACATTGTTTGATAGTGGTTCTCAAGTGAATTTGATATCAGAAGAAGTGGTTAAGAAATTGCATTTAGTTATTGTGCCTCATGAAAATCCCTATCCTCTAGGTTGGGTTACTAATGATACACAATTGCAAGTTACAAAGAAATGTGTTTTGAAATTTGCAATCACTGAAAATTTGATGGATGAGGTAGAACTAGATGTAGTACCCCTTGACATTTGTGGAATTGTACTTGGGAGTCCATATTTGTATGACCAGAAAGCAGTCTTTTATAGAGAGCAGAACAAATATCATCTTTTAAAGGTGGTGTGGAATACATTGTTCGTGCACATCGTATGAAGACAAATCTAGCATTCGTCACTACAAGTCAAATGAAAATGATAGTGAATGCTAGTAGGAAGTTTGCATTAATGGCTGTTAAAGGTGAATCATTGGTGGAACATGGAACTGAATTAATTAAAAGCGTTCCCGAGTATGGTGCTTTGTTTCAGGGACCCGAAAGATTATCACTTAATAAAGATGTACATCATGAAGTGCAATTGCAGCAAAGCATGCCTCTTCCAAATCTTGGCATGAATTGGATGATTATTCAATTTCTTCAAAATTATTGTGATGAACATCCTAAGGTTCAGGGTGAACAGTTGCAGCACATGCAATGCATTAAATATCCTTTCGAGACTTCTTTTTGTTATCTGTTGAAGTCACATGTAGACTTTTCTTTCGGCACAGAAGATGTTGGAAATCATGATGCAAAGAAAGCAGTGTAGCAGATAGTGCAAGAATAACAGGAGACAAGTAAGGCAATTTGCAAGGCCAGACATGCAAATCATCATCCTTTTGAAGTTGAAAAGCAAGTTGGGTTGCAGATCATCAAGGGAAGGTTCAAAGGTAAAAAGCTCAATTTTGTTTATGATCGTTTTGAGACCTTTGAAAAGAAGTGTAAACATTCTTTCTGTTTGAGCTTATCCCCAGTCGCATATGCAAAGAATTTTAAATGGTATGAACCTCCTTTGGTCATGGACAAGGAGACTAATATGCAGATTCTAAGCAAGGCAGGATGTATGGAGATCGGAATGGTGAGGAAGTGGTACCCTCACCTTCCTGCAGGATGATCTAGGATTTTGGAGGTCCAAAAGCTCTCCAATGGGGAGGAATGATCCAGGGGGTCATTTGTCTTTAAATATATACTGATCCAAGATAAAAATAAAATGGTACAATGGCAGCCAGGTTTGGTAAAACTCAAGACTTCATCGCCTTTGAAAATGGGGTCAA
>LPNX010108078.1:37683-51097 GCA_001517045.1 Pseudotsuga menziesii
ACGAATCGGAGTTCGGAAGGGATCTCCTTCCGCAACGGCGGAGGTCGGAAGGGATCTCCTTCTGCAACGGCAGAGGTCGGAAGAGATCTTCCTTCTGCAACATCGGAGGACGGAAGCCTTTCCCCTTCTGCAACGGTGGGGCTCACAAAACTTCTCCCTTCCACAATGACGGAAACTTAAAGGACGTTCGGAGCACAGATCGGAAGTCAAAGCAATAAGCAATCCGCAACGGTGGACACAATCTGGATCGAAGGAATAACGCTTCCGGCAGCCGCAACGGTGGAAGCCCAAAACTTAAAAGATCGACGAAATAACTCGACGGAATCGGAGAAAGAAGTGGTGCGCCATCCGCAACTGTGGAAACCAAAGTAACTAAAGCTTCCGACTCGAAAACTAGCCGACATCCGATTGAGACCATCGGAGCCCGTTGCTTATCCTCTTCCGCAACGGCGAAGCACGGTTGACTAACACTTCCGGTATTTCAGTCACGTATGGTTCCGGAGGTCAGATCCTTGGCATGACAAGATATTCACAGCTTATCTGTAACAATTGGCAAGCTCTTCTTGGCAGTTATGCCACCGTTGCGATAACGTTGAAAGGCATATGAACAGCCCACTATGATAACGAGTTGGCATTTGGCAGGGGATGTGAACAGTCGCATTTCTTTTACATTTTGTCTCCTTGGTAACAGCTGTGTGAAAGAAGGCAAATCCATTACTTATGAGGCTAAAAATAGAGGAAGCGGACGACCAGAATTAGGGGGGATGATTAGGGACGCAGTTCGTTGGGAGCACAGTGCAGTGTTTTCTCTGTGATGAGAAGCTTCAGAGAGCATTTTGTTGTTCCTTTTGAAGTCGACTATTCTCAGTTATACTTGGCTTCTTTTGTCTGTTGAAGTCCAGTTGTGTAACTTTCAGAGAGGAGGTCTTGAATACTTTACTGTTAATATCCAGTTCCCGTGATTGTAAAGAGTCGACTGTCTTCTCTGTTTTATTTGGCTTCTCCTTGCTTTTGAAAGCCAATTTGTATTATTCCAGAGAAGAGGTCTTGCAGACTTTTGTACATACTGCTGAAATTGATTTGCAGAGTCCAGAACAATTTGTACCATTTTAAAGCCATTAATTGGATTGGTTCCCATTGGAAAGGGGCCCGGAGATGTAGCCCAGTGGAGGGGGTGAACTCCGTTATCAACTTCTATTTGTGATACTGGTTCTGTGTTTTCTGCTTGGCATCTGTTTATCAGTCTTGTTTTTCAGTCCTGTTCTGAGCATTTAATTTCTGCTAATATTGTCCATTAATTAACCTGTTGCACGCATTCTTTTACAACAAACTTTTAATGCACTAAAGTTGAGGTCCTATGGATCAGATAGTCATTTACAGTGCCATTTCCCAATTACCAATGCAAGAGTTACCTTGTTGCTACAAGAATTTGGTATACACGTGTCTCTATTATTGTTACTACAGGAAATTCCAATGAGTCAAGTGTTATTATGCTTCTATAGAAGTTATTGAAACGAATTGGAATAAACTATTGTTACAGGACTCTATTGGGTGTCGATTTAAATTTTATACTATATTGTTGCTTTAATAGTTTGATTGGGTCGATTTTACCTCAATGTTGCCAATATATGGGTTTACTAGATTGCAGGAGGTCGCTAAAGTAAGGAAAGGAAATTCCGAATATTATTAACACTGTCCGGAATATTGTATGTTGATTCTATAGAACGTTGAAGAGATTCTCTATCTTGTTGGACGCCTCCTTCATTCCCAACACTTATTGGTAATTTCAGACAACCAAATCATGTGGTACTCTTGTGTGCATTATTGTCAAACGAGTGGCTTCTTGTAATCAGGTCAGTAAGTTAATTTATCATCATACCTTCCTTGCTTATTCTCAGTACAGTTTGCATATAGACTATACGAGTGAACTCCTTGCATTTGGGAAGGTTGTTGTATGGGATTATTTGGGGGAAAACATTAAATAGTATGAAGAACAATGATTTGAACTATATGGCAACACATACATCAAAAGTTAAACCACAGTGAACAATCAGTTTGTCAAAGAATGCAATGGAGGATGGGACTATTAGTATTTAATCATCATGTACATGAATGTAGATGAATTGATAAAAACAAGACCTTAGATATGTTAATATCCATGTATCTTCTTAAGTATTAAGTACATGAATGTATATGTATTTATAAAAACTAGATCTTAGATATGTTAATATCCATGTATCTTCTTAAATCTTGCATTGTGGTAACAATGTTGCATGCTGCAGCAATAAATCAAACACCTTCCACCATAGCAACATTATTTTTGAATTAAATGGATCTAATGTCCATTGGCCTATTAACTACTGGACATTATGCAATTCCATTAAGTCATATTGTGTCTCCTTTAATCTTCATTATAATCTCAATTGTTCATAATCAGGTGAATGAATTTATGATAGTTGAATCACTAAATCATTTAATTGATCATTTTTTCTTGCTATTATTAGGCTATTGAGCTTCAAGCTAATGATGTGAAAGGACATGGGAAAACTCATTCCAAATGGTCACCTGTTGCAACTGCACGATATAGAATGCTTCCTGAGGTAATAAATCCTAGATTCTAATAGATTTTATATAAGAAAAGTTATATAACACTGTTAAGAACTTTGTGAATACTCTAATTTTATAAAGTAGTGTTACACACTAGCTATAAATATATTTCCAGGGCGTTTTGTTGGAAGAGGTTGAGGATTACAAAAGAGCTTGTTCAGAAGCTTCCAGTGAAAGTATTTAACATTGAAGATTTTGGTGTAGGTGGTATTTTTATTAAATGAAATACATTTATCTCATTTTTTGCAATTCAGAAAATACATATTATTTTGTTGCTTGGTGGTATGAATTGTTTTGTGGATCCTAATTTGCATTAACAATTTAAGATTTGCTTCTATGCTAATTAAACAAGGAAAAGAAGGCAAATATTTTCCATCCAAGAGACTCTACATTATGTCGTGAATGCATTCATGGGGATGGTTGGGATAGGCGAGTAAAGTTACATCGTGTGAAGGAGCACTTTATATGTAAGTATCGTTACCTGGGATTTTGTAAATATTAATATTATTTGGCTTATTGAATGCATTTCTACTTTTAAAGCTTTATACTTTTCAAATTAAACATTTAAATTTTTTGTGTTGTGCATTTTGTTTTCCAGTTACTATTGAATCAATGGGGAAATTGCCACGTGGGGTGTTTTTTATTGAAGTTGTGAAGATTCTATAAGGAAAATGTGAATGGATATTGGATTAACTCCCATTAGTTTAAGATGCATCTCAACATATTCATTTCATGCAACTACATCTTAGTGCTAGAAATCAATATCATCAATTTCAAAATAATCAAAATGACAAAGGTTGTTCCTGTAACAGATATTTTTGACCAGGTGATATATAGTGTGATAACTAAGTTTGAATTGAACATCCACTATAAATTCATTTGAATTAGAAACAATTATGAATGAGCGTTGTGTATCTTAAAATGGTGAAGGCCTCGAGTTGAGATAATTCTCAGAAGCGAACCTATGTTTTCCTTTACTATGAACTAATTCTTGTTTCTCTTCTATGTAGGAGTGATTTGTATGAAGCTAAGACTTGGGACTTGAGTCTTTGATTTTTCAAACATTTCATGTTGAATTGGTTCAAGAACCTTCTTTCCTCCATGTACTAATACTAGTTTTTATTATAGAAAGTTTCAAGTTTTTCATGGCCATTGGTTAGCATGAGCAAGTGGTTGTTTTACTTCCATGTAGAACTGATTTACATGGGGCTAATATTTGAGAATGGTCTCTCAATTATTGTACTGGGAATGCTCTCTGCTTTATATTTCAAACTTCTTTAATTATAAACATTATTTAGTAAAAAAGCGTTATTTTCCAGCATAAGTTACACACTAGGGTGAATTTCTCTGTACCTATAACCATGAGCATTGAATAAAAAAATGTAGTATGATTGACCATCTATTGTGCTAATATTTGTTTGTTTATAGTCTACTGTTGTGATTATGAATGAGGGGTTCCATTTTTGCGAAGAGATAAATATTAGATATTGGGAAAGCATTTCTAATTGAGCTTGTTTCTATTCTTTATAAATGAGTAGTGGTTTGAACATAGACATGGAGTTTCCTCTTTTTCTGTTGCAACAACAAATTTCATACAAAATCATATATGATAGAGATGCAACCTTTTTTCTCCATAATAGGTGAGTGGAAAAAGGGAAAGGCGATCTCTATCTTGTGGGAGCTAGATTAGATGCATTTATTTAGTTTTTTAAATGGAGTAGCTACTTAAGTGTGAATTTCTTGTCCATCCTTTCATGTAGGTGTAGCATGATGAGCCAAAGCCTAATCATAATATATATCTAAGTATATAAAGGAAGGTTTTCTTTTCCATCCTTCTGTGTCCATTTATAATTGTATTGCATGTGCTTTACTAATTTTGTTGTACAACTATGGGACTCTGCATCAAATAGACAGGTAGAGTAAATTACTACTTTCATGTTTTCAATTTCTTTTTGTTTTGTTTAAATAGTGGCATTCCAAGTGGGAATTTTGGACAAACTTGAACAGTTGTGGGAGATTTGTTAGTTCTCTTTCGAGGTATAAATGATAGTGGAATTGACATAGTCTATCTTTAACTTTTATTTTATTTTATTTTATTTATATATCAATCTGAACATGGTTTCTTTCCTTGATTGCAGGTTAGTGGTTGTTTAAGTCACCTTTGAATAAAATGATCACATAAATATTCATACTTCTTGACAGCAAGCAAACTCGAAGGTATTGTTGCTAATATTTCATCTCATTTCATTTCCATTTATCTAGTGGCTAAGAGTACTTATAAGAGTTAATGTCAATTCTTCTTGATGTGAAATGGAGTTAGTTGTATATTTACTTTTACTATTCTATATACATTTTGGGTGATGAGTTGCGGCATTTTCTCATCCTTTGCTTCTATATAAACTGAAACTCTCCTTTCTGTGACATCATCCACCACTATCTTCAAGTTACTTATGAATTTTCAGTCAAATTCAGATATCTTGGCATGACTCTAGATGTCTCGGTAGATAGTTTAACATTGGATGCATGCTTGTCATTCCTATAAATTTCTGGGATTTTTTCATTTTGCATCATTCAAGCATACAAAATAATGATTATCAAGTTACTATAGATACATAATGGCTTACCTTGTAATAGTCCTTCAAGTCTTTCAAATTTATTAATTGTAAACCGGACTTAAACGACTAGTACAAGGTAAACCATTATGGATATATAGTAACTTGATCATCACTATTGTGTATGCTTGAATGATGCAAAATTGGTTTGAATATCATCATTATCAAGCAATCACAACTTCTTAAAGGGTGCTAGTTCAATGGTAGAGCACCTTCCTAATTATAGACAAGAGGTTGGTGGTTCGATTCCTTCGTGCCCTATCATAAGTTTGTGACTACGAAAATGACCAAATTCGTATATATACAACTATTAGTATCTAATTTCATGTATCTTATAGCGCAACTAATGTTTCGTCGTTTTCAGATTGGTCATTAATATGTTATCATCTAGCAGTTTATTTAGTCTTATATTTGGTCATTAATTGTTGCAATCAGTGACTAAATCCGTTACTAAATATGTGACTAAATCAATGACTAAATCATTGACTATCAATGACTAATAAGTCAACCTATTAATGACTAATTGAAATAAGACTAAGTTATTCAAGCTATAAGATAGTGGAAATTAGCTACTATTAGTCACCAACTCAAAAATAGTCGTTTATAGCCAGATTTTAGTCATTTTTTAGTCATTAATTCCTAATTTTGCACTAGCGTATTATTTATGATGATAGTGATTATGCAATTTGTATCAAGTTGTGTCTCACTAAAATCACAATATCATTGAACTGGTCTATTGATACATGACACTCTTTAGTGGTTTGTCCCATCTTACTAACATAATGAAAGGGAACCATATACCGACACGCTTCCATATATAGTCTTCCTTTTTCATCAAATTTCAAATAACTTTCAATATTTTCTTTATAAATGAGAGTAGTCCAACCATTAAACGTTGGACTTGTAAAATACCCTGGCATCGTATCCAAATTATCCAATGCAAGGCATGCCAATTTCCTTGCATTTGTGTACTCTGCAATATACATTGTGCAACTCTGATGCATTTTCACAAGGACATACATTTCATGAAGACGAAGAATTCCATCCAATGTTAATAATTTCTCTATATCGGTTAGTCGAAAGAGAAGATCTTGAGCTTTGTCTACACTGAAGGGATGTTCATACATCACCCCTACCAATGATTGGTACTCACTAAATAGTCTTTGAGCTGGTCCATTCAATGAAATCCTTCTTGTATCAACATATTTTAATAGTTTTCTTCCATCTATAATATCATATACAAATTGTTGAAACTCTATAAATCACTTAGGACTACGACAAAATTATGCATGAGTCTCACGTACAAGTTCTTCAGCTTTTGAAACCAATGGAAACTTTCTTACTATTTTAAATGCAAGATTCATCCTATGAATCATACAATGAATATTGATCATAAATGGTGAAGCTAATAGTTGTAGTTTGACACAAAGGCCATTTCTTTTTCCTTGCATGATTGATGCTCCATCTTCTCCAACATAGTGACCAACCTTTTTGCGGTCATTAAATCATCCGTACCACCAATTTCCTTCAAAGTCGTAATAACAAGTTCATAAATATTTCTAGCTGTAGAACTCTTCTTCATTTTTTGAATCCCAAGTATATATGAATGCCTAATATGATCATTAACCATATAAATACTCATGCATATACATGAAGTATTATCAATAGTTGTAACTTCATCCAAAGATAGTGAAAAAAATATGGCACTTGCAATATTCTCTTTCAAATCATCCTTTTCTACTTGAGCTAGATATTTTCCCATTCCCAACCACTCATAACAAACCAGTGAGAAGATGGAAAAATCGATACTTCAAGAAAAGATACACAGTTCTTATAATCTAGATAATTTGACATAGGATGAACTCTAGATAAGATGTGAAATACAGTGCTTAATTGTGTCGTCTTGGATAGTAAATTTATTTCCATTGTTTTTCCAAATAGAGATGTGTTAGTCCCTCCACTTTCCTCAAGTTTACTCTTACTTATTAAGTATTTATTATATTCTTGTTGATATTTGACATGTCGAAATTCCTCAGAATATTTCCATATGGTAATAACTTCTCACCATTTTCAGTTTGCTTGACATAAATCTTTCCTACATGCTTCTCTATTGTATCTAACTTCATTTGCAATTTTACTGACTTGCCTAGTTTTCAACTACATGCAATGCATTTAACTCCTTGTGAAGCTTCCTTCTCATTTATTGGAGTTAATGGTTGAATAAAAGGAAATTTTGAGGCCCATTCTGATTGGAATTGTCTCCCTATGTCCCATTGGCCTTTCTTCTTTTTTCATGATTGTGAATTATTTGTGTTTCCTCCCAAGGAAAAACCTTCAACATTATCATTTCTAATTTCTCGTTGAATTGCATTTATCTCACTTTGTTCACTAGAGGAACCCATTTTATCATTCGTTATATGGTTATTAGATGCATTCTCAAAAGTGTTGACATCTCTCTCGTTGATGGGTTGCTCAAAAGAGTTTGAATCATGAAAAGAATATGGATTCTTGGATTGAGGCTTATGAAAGTATGATAATACATTCCTCTGTTTTGATGTTTTCTTTCCACGGTCGTTGTTTGACTTCTCGTTGAATATTTCACAATTAAAATATCAAATAAATCTAGAAACCCAAAGTGAAACCTGCATGAGTAAAAAGAAATAAAATTAGTACAATTTGTAAGATATCCATGATGACATGAATTACATAGGCTAAAAACATTGAACCTAGTAATCTATACCAATCCATGATTAACTTCAAAATTAGACAGAAATCCATCAAGATAAATATGAGTTTAGATTTGTTATGTATTTAAAACCTAATTTTGTATTTATTTTCATTCCCAAAATACCTAGTAGAAAAAGTGGCATTCATAATAATAAAGATTCAACATATACAATAGCATCACTTCCTTGGTGGCCATCACTTCTAAAATTTAAATTTATAAGATGTAATGGTGTCCACAAAGTCATGAAATAAAAGAATTAAAAGCTATGTGAAATAATATCAATAATTTAGTTTAAATAGTAATTATGATCCTAATTGATAAGTGTCATGTGTTTGAACATTTGAAGAGGGGATTGAGGCACCCTCTGTCATCAATATCCTCATAGGAGAATTTGCATAAAAATAAACTCGAAGGAGATTTTTACATCATAGGGATTTGGGCACTGGATTTGAGAGGACTCTATGGAAGAATCTCTTGTTGGGCCTATAGCACCCAAAGAATGTAATAGTGTGTTATTTTGTTTACAATAGAGATTTATTGCAACATATTGGTTATAGTGTAGTTATTTTATTTACCATTGGGAATTTATGATGTGCATGTCCTTACCCTTATCAATCCAAAGAAAATGAACTTATTATGTGCATGTCCTTATCGTTGTCAATCTAATCACACCCAATCACAACTTCAATGAAAATTAAAATCATATCATCCTTAATGAGGACATTGAAATATATTCCAAAGAATCATGTTTCATGAAGTGGCCTAATCACACAAAGCATTGAAGGAAGGTGCATTTGAATAATGGAATAGAAGTGGAAGGGGACCATGTGAAACAATAGTCTCACAATATTCACCTTTGAAGTATTTTGAGTAGGATCAAAGAGTTAGAAATAGGATGTACAAGGCTTAAGTCTTCATTGAAAATGAAAATTATATATAATTTCATGAAGACACTAAATACATTTCAAGGCATATCCTTTGGTAAAGTTCCCTAACACACACACATACAAAAGATGCATTTGAAAAATGGACTAGAAGTGAAAGGAGATCAAGTGGAACAACAATCTCATAATATTCACCTTCGGATTAGCCTAAGTAGGAGCATAGAGATAGAAATATGAGATACAAAGGTCAAGTATTTCAATGGAAACAACTTAGTGAAACAACCAAATCTTGGTTATCCCTAGCTCTTCCAGCTCTTCCTAGCACAGTCAAAGGTAGCAGCAGTTCCAAATCCCATAACAACTAAGCAAGAATAAAACCCACATATCCTTTAGTTCGAGTCCATTGTTAAAGTTGAATCTGTTCCAAAAGTAGAGGCAGATCCCACACAAATAGACCAATACCTTATCATATAACTGGCAGGAAGTGGGCACCTATAATTTTTCATTAGAGGTGATCCTATGCCCAGGCTGTCTACTGGTCCTTTGTCTCGCTTTGGATCTTTTCCCTCAAGGGGTGTTCTACTTTATCCTTCAGTTTGAGATTCTGCAACATCTATCCTGATTCTACAGTCAATGCTAGTTTTCTTCGACTTAGTGAAGTTAAAGTATGTCAGTTATACTAGGGCTAAAACGGTTTCCTGGAAGAACATCATTTATTAAACAAATACGAGTACTCTCAAGGTTGTTGTTGTCTTGACTGGTGTTGCCAAATTCAAGGGGATTGTTCAATTTACTCAGGACATGATATGAGGGTGATGCGTTGATGGTGATGAAATCATTCTTTCACTCCTCATGATTGGAATTAAGGATCATTAAGATGAAACTGATCTTGACTCCTTGAGGATTGGTAGATACTTCTAAATGAGAAGATGCAGACTAATGTTAATATACATGTAAATGAGGAGATTCCTAAAGCTAATATACTACAACCATTACCAATTTTTGATGTCATTTGTTAGGGAATTATTAACAGAATCTATAAGACAAATGGCGTAAATATAAATTCATTTTCATATTTTTAAAATGATGCTAGCATGTTTCTAAATGAGCCAATGCCTATGGGTACAAAACTTCCCTATGTTTATGGCACACATAGGTGGTTGGATGTGCATTTATTTTTTTGTATTGTTAGAATATATTCTCTAGTTGTTCAGCTTCAATGTTTAATATCAATGTTTCCAAACACATCCAGGGTCAAATTACCTTCCCATTTCCCCTGGAGTTCAATGCTCCCCATGAGTAGCCTTCTTTTAACACTTTGCCATAGGATGATAGAACATAGGAACCAATTACCTATGTAAACTAGCAGTGTTCGATACAAGCTATCTAGCTCTATTGATCATACAAATCTATCCTACTTATGTACTGCCTATTCCTTTATTGTTCAAAGGTTCCACATTATTAATTGGCTATAACTTCACGATTGATCAAAGGTTCCATATGTGTCTATTATTATTCTGTCTACAACATTATTATTCTATTTTCTAGAATTCTGATGTGCATGTCCTTACCCTTATCAATCCAAAGAAAATGAACTTATTATATGCATGTCCTTACCGTTGTCAATCTAATCACATCCAATCACAACTTCAATGAAAATGAAAATCATATCATACTTAATGAGGACACTGAAATATATTCCAAAGAATTTTGTTTCAGGAAGTGGCCCAATTACACAAAGCATTGAAGGAAGGTGCATTTTAACAATGGTTATAGAAGTGGAAGGGGACCATGTGAAACAATAGTCTCACAATATTCACCTTTGACGTATTTTGAGTAGGATCATAGAGTTAGAAATATGATGTACAACGCTCAAGTCTTCATTGAAAATGATAACTATATCTAATTTCATGAGGACACTAAATACGCTTCAAGAAATATCCATTGGTAAAGTTCCCTAACACACAAAGATACAAAAGATGCATTTGAACAATGTACTAGAAGTGGAAGGAAATCAAGTGGGAAAAAAATATCATAATATTCACCTTTGGAGTAGCTTAAGTAGGATCACAAAGTTAGAAATATGAGATACAAAGTTCAAGTATTTCAATAGAAACAACTTAGTGAAACAACCAAATTTTGGTTATCCCTAGCTCTTTTAGCTCTTGCTAGCAGAGTCGAAGGTAGCAGCGGTTCCAAATCCTATAACAACTAAGCAAGAATAAAACCCATAGATCCTTTAGTTTCTTCCATTGTTAAAGTTGAATTTGTTCCATAAGTAGAGGCAGATCCCACAATGATCCCACACAATTAGACCAATATCTTATCATATAACTGGCAGGCAGTGGGAACCTATAATTTTTCAGTAGCGGTAATCCTGTGCATGGGTTGTCTACTGGGCCTTTGTCTCGCTCTGGATCTTTTCCCTCAAGGGGTGTTATACCCAATCCTTCAGTTTGAGATTCTGCAACATCTATTCTGATTCTATAGTCAATGTTGGTTTTCTTCGATTTAGTGAATTTAAAGTATGGCAGGTCTATTGGGGCTCAAAGGGTTTCCTAGAAGCACATCATTTATTGAACAAATACGAGTACTCTCAAGGATGTTGTTGTATTGATTGGTGCTTCCAAAGTCAAGGGGATTGTTCAATTCACTCTGGATAGGATATGAGGGTGATGCATTGATGGTGATGAAATCATTCTTGCACTCCTCATGATTGGAGTTAAGGATCATTAAGATGAAACTGATCTTGAATCCTTGAGGATGGGTAGATAATTCTAAATGAGAAGATGCATACTAATGCTAATATACATGTAAACAAGGAGATTCCTAAAGCTAATATACTATTACCATTACCAATTGTTGATGTCATTTCTTAGGGAACTATTAACAGAATCTATAAGACAAATGATGTAAATATAAAGTCATTTTTAGATTTTGAAAATGTTGCTAGAATGTATTTAAATGACCCAATGCATATGTGTACAGAAATTCACTCTATTCAGGGCACACATAGGTGGTTGGATAGGCATTTATTTTTATGTATTATTAGAATATATGATATAGATGTTCAACTTCAATGTTTAATCTCAGTGTTTTTAATCACATCCAAGGTCAAATTACCTTCCCATTTCCCCTGGAGTTCAATGCTTCCCCTTGAGGAGCCCTCATTTAACACTTTATCATAGGATGATAGAACATATGAACCAATTACCTGTGTAAACTAGAAGCCTTCGATACGAGTTATCCAGTTCTATTGATCATACAAATCTATGCTACTTATGTGCATATTCCTTTATTGTTCAAAGGTTCCACATTATTGCTTGGATATAAATTCATGGTTGATCAAAGGTTCCATATGTGCCAATTATTATTATGTCTACAACATTATTATTTTGTTTTCTAGAATTCTGATGTAAAAGGATATTGAAATTTAAAATATTTATACTATTTCAGAGGAAAAAGCGTAAAGATGTTAACAAACAAGATAGTAGACATTGTTTCCACACAACAAAACTGTGTTTGTTTAATCTATCCATCAAACAATATTACATATTTATACAACATCATATCACACCACTTTCTAACTAGTGAGAGAGAGAGGTTGAAAAATTCTCTCAACCCTCTAACCACTCATCCTAAGTTTAGAGCAATCTTGTTGGAGACAATCTGTCATACAACTAAGATCGAAAATCCTCCTAAAAGAACACAATAAATCTACTCAGGTAGAGATAAAATATACATCATAATGACCATTACAATAACAAACCATAGTCCACTAGTACGATTATAAGTATCACACAATAAAGACAAGTAGGGGTTAATAATTCCAACACCCCCCCTTAACAAGTGCTTGTCTTAATTTTTGTCAAGTCAAGTTTCCATCATCATCTATTCCTCTAAAAAAAATGCTCCAAAATAATTCTTAACCAATAAGGTCTGTATATGGTCCAACTTAGCACTTGCATCTCATACGTCAATAATATAAATGTCATCAAACCATCAACATTCATATATAGGAAAAACCATCCACATGAATACATGGGTACCTAACCGCTGCGACCATTGATCTAGTGTGATTTCCTCTAGCTATATGGTTCATTCAACTTCTTGATGAACTCCCCATGAATTTACAAAATACTTCAAGTTTCTAGACCTACCACACCTCACAAACTCTACAAACATGAAAAGCCATGACCATGGACCTCTCTCGTAAGAGAGTCAAGCCGGTATTGGCTTTGATACCATGTTAACAAATGGGAGAAAAGACATTGTTGTTAGAATAATCAACCCATAGTATTTACCCACTTAGACATTATTTCATTTATTTTGTCTTATTTGCCTAGTCCATGAGTCCCACCATGTGCAAGTTGCTAATTGCCTATCCATAGAGGTCAAACTTGCCATTATTGACTCATGGAGCGCTTGGGAAAGCCTTGGGAATCAAATCTGCTTTATTCCTGGCCTCCTAGGCGCCCTTCTTTTTTTTCTGCTTTATTGCCTGCTTTTTCAGTGTTTTAAGGCACATAGGAAAGCAAGACTAGGTGAGGTGAATCATCTTTGTTGCCTCTTCCTCCTCCACT
>LPNX010108078.1:54586-118174 GCA_001517045.1 Pseudotsuga menziesii
CTGTCCATCTTCAGAACAAGTAGCTGACATCTTCACAAAATCATTTTGTGAAAAGACCTTCAGCAATCTCAAATCACTGCTGGGGATTTCTAATCATTATGTCAAAGCATGAGTGGAGACAAGATTCTACAATTTTGTTTTACAGTCCATGTTTAAGGGAGGATTTTCCCAAGTTGGTTTTGCCTCTTTCCTTGTTTCATATGGACTTGCAGTATGTAAAGGGTGACTAAGCCTTGTTGCTAGGCCCTATATTTTTTATTTATTACTCATAAATTCAGGCTTAAGGGGGGGTGTTAGAATAATCAACCCATAGTATTTACCCACTTAGACATTATTTCATTTATTTTGTCTTATTTGCCTAGTCCATGAGTCCCACCATGTGCAAGTTGCTAATTGCCTATCCATAGAGATCAAACTTGCCATTATTGACTCATGGAGCGCTTGGTAAAGCCTTGGGAATCAAATCTACTTTATTCCTGGCCTCCTAGGTGCCCTTCTGCTTTTTCTGCTTTATTGCCTGCTTTTTCAGTGTTTTAAGGCACATAGGAAAGCAAGACTAGGTGAGGTGAATCAGCTTTGTTGCCTCTTCCTCCTCCACTCTTTCCTCCATGAAAAAGCATGTATGAGCTGCCATTTGACCACTCTTTATCTTGCCCATGCACCCTTGCTAACTCGTGGGGTCCTTGATAGATTTGGGATCAGCTTTTTACACCTATGGGGGATTTTCCTATTTTGGGTAAGCCTGCTTTATGCTAAATTTGGATGCTTCCTTATGCATTCAATTTGCTCATGTATTCTATATATTCAGCAGCCTATGTTATTACAGGGTTGGCTATTGTACACTCAGTTAATATAATTTTGTGTTACAGCTCCATATTCAGTCTCCATTGTTGATAATTTTGCATGATCAATTGTTAATTGTTGTGGGTGAAATTAATCTACTGCAGGCCTAAATTTCTACAATTGTTTCACACCAAAATTGTGTCAAATTGATCAAATCCATCAAATGATCCTACATATTCACATTGTTTTAAAAACTACCCAGACCAGAACTGGAATCGGCCAGTTTGACTAGCCAGTCAATGTTCAAACTCAATCAAGCACAAAACTCAACACGGGCACCAGTTCGGTAATGAATCGATCAGCCCAAATCTTGAACCATTCCAAACCGATTGGGTCGACCTCCAAGCTCTAGTTTTCCTCCACAAGACCGCACAGGTGTATTTTATTGGTTTTTTAAATAAAAACTTAAAAAATCCTAAATTTGAACCCTCAATCGTTGCTACAAAATCATTACCATATGATGTCCTGCTCTAGCCCAGATATGATCGATAATACTCATGGTGTCTGTGACTCAGCACTGATACAGTTCAGGAAGCGGTCATCTTTGAGGGTCTTTTGTTGTAGTTCCAAATGTTTGAAGGGAATGTGCCTCAGATCATGCCGCATTCATACCTCAGCATTAGCCTCATCCCAACACACTTATGAAAGAGAAAAAATGAAGTATGATCAAGCATTTATATATATGACTATGTAATTGTTAGCTGGAATATTTCACCTCCTGCGGACAACAAGGTGTTCCACTAGTCTGAATGGTTCAGATCCAGAACAAATAGAGGACAGAGGTTGAAGACTCTCCCTAGACATCATAGATACCTGGAATGTGATGCTTCGATCGTTACCTTGTGTACCTACAATAAAGCTTCAACACATAAACATATCAAAACTGCCAAAATACAATCTACTAATCTATGTTAGGGACTAAGGAATCTAACAACATACATGTGAAATCAAACAACAACAATATATGTGGGACAGAAATCAACTTGCATTAAAAAAATATGAAGAATTTTGCAACCAAACCTTAGTGTTGACATGCATCTCCATGAAACCAAGCATTCTCATCCCCAAAAGCTCCGACTCTAGCTCTCAATGCTCTCCCAAATGGTCTTAGGCCAAGTAATCAATCCAATAGCATAACAATACCTTAAGATTTCTCCCCACAACCATGGCTATAAGCTCATATTTATAAGGATTAATGGATAGGGTAGGTTGAGAGATTAGTGGGTGAGGTGGCCTCTAAGATCCTAGGATGAGGGATCTCGAGCTTAATTGACCCACAACAGTAAGGATAAGGGAGGACACGAGGATTATCATCTAGAAACCTCGAGAAACTTCTCTTTTTCCCTTTTTACCCAAGGTACCGCATTTCTCCTTCAATGACAGAACGGTTCTGGTAAGAAACACTTATGGATTAGGGGCCATAATCGGTTGCACCGCTTGTGGGCAATAGGAGATAGGCAGTGCAACAAGGCACCGCTCCTGGACAACAGAGGAAGCACAGTGCTGGGAATTTTCATGAAAGATTGACAATTAGCATGGGTTTCCACTCCAATTGTTGGGATTCAGGGCAAGTAGGTACGTCAAAAGTATTGTCACATGATGGTGACAGGATTTTGGTATAACAAGATGCCCCCCAAAGCATGAGTCTTAGAGGGATACGATAAACAAGATATTTGAGAGAACAAGTCGTCACCATGAGATGAAAATCTTGGCTCGATCGGAGCATGTTGTCAAGTAGGCATCTATAGTACATCAGTATGTTGACTCATAGACACAAGTAACCAAACTCGTGGCTGCAGACCAATACAAGGCAGATCCATGAGAGGAATAAACAAGCATGGCTACTAGAATACAGCGTAGATCCATGTGATAGAGGACTCAAACTTGGACATAGCTACCAGACATACAACGTATATCTATGTCATATAAATGCAAATTTGAGCATAGCCACGACTATACAAATGTGGATCCATGCTAGATATACAAAACTCCATCGCAACCTGGGGAAAAAGCAATGAGCGCTTTAAACAAATACCCACGGTCTTTGTCTTGTCTTCCACAAAGTACAATTTTATCCATGTGATTACAATGATCTAAAGTCGAACATGGTAGAAACCACTTGATTACCGGCCAATGATGTGAACCGTTAACAACTGCAAGGGAGATCACCATTAATGTCAATGATTCCCAAGGTACCCTAGTACAATCTACTGAGTGCAAATAGATGTCTTGATGTCGAACACCCAGTCGATTCTATTGATCAAAGGTCAATGATGTGAACCTATGTCAAGAGCGAGAGAATATATCATTAAGGCATACATATCTCAAGGTACTAAATATTGTTTCTAAGACTATTTCCCGGATGATAAGCTGATGTCGACAGGAATACCCTCATCGAAGGAGGGCCATGATGAGTCCCACATCAACGACACGAAACTCGGAACATAGTTCTGGAATGATGTGAATGCAGTAACCATATGACTGACTCAAAGATACTGACACAAAGACTATGTATACTACAGAGGTAAAACTTCTTCAAATCCCCTTTGAACATTGGGAGGCATGACAAAAAGACTTGGCAGCATGACTAGACGGGACAGACACACAATGCAGCAGTGGACAATGCATTCTTTTGAAAGACTCAAAGGAGTGACATGACTCATGAAAGTGGATCGTCACAGAGATCAAATGAATACCCAATTGACTGACATGATGTGCAGAAAAGTGCCATGTTCAAAGGTAACGACAAACAACTGCCATTATTTACAAGATGATTCCCTTCCCATTTCCCCCATCATGATCGATGAGTGCCTCTTTTCGATTTTACGAGTTCAAATAGGGTAACAAACACTCGATATAGCTTGTCGAAAGACAAGTCCAGACTCATATATTTTACGAACCTAAGAGAGGAGGGGTTCATTCCTAAGATGAGTCTCTCAATGTTTGATTTAACGAGTCCACTAAAATAAAACTCGGTATCATTCATGTTTAGAGAGTCTGAACGAATACAAAAGAAGACTCCAAAGGGGTCCTTTTTCGTACGATTTAGTCTCTAAGGCCCGAAAAAGTGTAAAATCATACCTTAGAGAACTCTTCCAGTCATGATTGGCTGGAGTGTTCCTTTTTCATAAATAGTCCTATCTGAACCAAAAAAGAGATAACCTAATGTCGAATGGATGAATCTTCAAATACTTTAACAAGCATGAAGAAGACAAGATCACTTGACGAACTTTTCATATTTAAGGAGCCCAAAAAGAGTTTAAAGAAGACTCTATTAGACTGTTTCATGTTTGAATCCAGAGCACAAAAAAGTAATAGACTAAGCTCAAACCACTTTTCATGTTTTAACCACAGCACGAAAAATGAAAAGTAAGCTCAACACCATCTTACTGTTTTTAATGATCTCGAAGATTGGTTTCATTTTTACGCAAGCTCGAAACCAATGGGTAAACTATGCTTGAAAAATCCCATTAACATGATACACAGAGGTTGGAATCTTACCCCCAGCATGATTGCTAGCGAATCTTACCCCTAGCATGGCTGCTAGCGGCTAGACATGCCCCCAAGCTTCCTTTCATTTGACAATTCTTCTTCCAAACCCAACCTAAAAACCTGGTTACTAATGTGAAAATGTTCACCAGGGAGGTAGGAAGAACGAGAATCAGGCAGGTGGAAAGAAGGTTCAAGTTATAACACTAAAGGGAAGACTCAACTCAAGGGAAGGGGATCTGTTTCATTTTTACGCAAGCTTGAAACAGAATGTAACTATGCTTGGAACATGGTTTCATTTTTATGCAAGCTTGAAACCAAAAGGTAAACTATGCTTAAGGAGATCCATTTCATTTTTTAACGAGCTTGACATAGAATGGGAACTTTTCTCATAGGCATGCATTTCATTTTTTAACGAGCTTGACACAGAATGGGAACTATGCTCACAGGCATCCGTTTCATTTTTTAATGAGCTTGACACAGAATGGGAACTTTGCTCAAAGGAATGGTTTCATTTTTATGCAAGCTTGAAACCAAAAGGTAAACTATGCTTGAGGAGTGGTTTTATTTTATAACGAGCTTGAAACCAAAAGGTAAACTATGCTCGCAACCCTGCTCCTACCAAACATGATATCCAGAGGTTGGTAGGTCTAAAATAGTGGCAATCTTCAAAGGATCGATCTGGATGCCATCTTTGGATACCACAAAGCCTAGCAGACGTCCCGTCTCAATGCAAAAAACACATTTATGTGGATTGAGCCGTATATTATAATGACAACATCTCAGGAATATGTCTCTAATATGACCAGGGTGGTCCTCCCGTCACTGTGAATGAGCAGGGAGGTCATCAAGGTACGGTTCAACAATATGTTTAATATCGTGAAACGCATAGGACATCGCACGCTGGAACGTGGCTCCAGCATTTTTCAAGCCGAAAGGTAACTTATTATATGCAAAGGTTCCCCATGGGAAAATGAATGCCATCTTATGTTGATCAGAGGGTAATATCTCAATCTGATTATAGCCAAAGAAACCATCCATGAATGAAAAGATGACACTTCCAGCACAGTTGTCAATAATCTGATCGATGTGCGGAGTCAGAAAGTCGTCCTTGGGACAAGCTTTATTCAAATACCTAAAATTGATATAGACTCTAATGGTGCCCTACTTTTTATTGACAGGGACAACATTCGATACCCATTCCATCAGGGGTACAGGATAAATAAACCCAGATTTGAGAAGTTTCTCAATTTTAGCTTTAATAGTTGCGGCCTTCCGAGGATGGACCTGCCTAATTTTCTACCTGACAGGTTTAGCCGTGGGATAGGTTTTAATCTCATGGACCACAATGGATGGGTAAATCCCTAGCATCTCTTCATAGGACCAGGAAAAAATATCACGGAATTCCTTAAAAAGTGCCTTATATGCTTCAAATTCATCTGCCGAGTAGTTCTTCCCAACATGAACATGCTCGATAACATCAGGCTTGGCTGATATGTCAATCAGGTTCGTCTGAGTAATGTTGCAAAGGTTTCCTTTAGAATCTGTATCTTGCAACAATATAGGACTTTAGAGAACATTGAAAATATCAGTGGGAAACAAGGATGCAAAATCATGGCTAACCGAACTGGTGTTGGGGAGGAACATGGATCTATGATGGTGATCCTCCCAAATGGGCTCATCTGTATTCATGATCTCCATAATGGACTCATTGGAAGGGAAATTTTTAGAGAGATAATCTAGAACGGGAAGAGAAGGTTCTAACCAGTACAGTAAATGGTAAGGATTCAAAGCCACTAGATGAAGGTCATCGGTGTGATCATCGAAAAAGGTTTGAATGGTGTCATACATAGCTTCGTGTGGACTCAACGAGGTGGACTCAGCAACATGTTTGCCCTTAGGCTCATAATCAAATGAGGCGATCATATGGACTGTCGCGGTATCCGTGCTAGAAGGAGTGGATGGAAAAATCCCCATGAGGGATGAATCCTTCAACATGCCTACCCCAATCAACTGGTAAGGAGGAGGGAACTGGCCTAACATGGGGTTGTTATTAGCCGTGGAGGTAGTAACATCGAGCATATAGAAATCAAGCTGATCAATAGTAACAATTCTCCCTAGATGCGGGAATTGGACTGTTCGAAATACTGTTGAGGCAACAGTAGTCATGGCATCGAACCAATTCCTTCCTAGAAGGAGGTTGTAATCTAAAGGGGAATCTACCACTTCTACTTGGATGGAAACGGTTTTTCCCCCCAGCTCAACCGCTAGGGCTGATATTAGACCATGGGGTTCGAAACCCCATTCGTCAAAGCCTTTAAGGGTCGTAGGTGATGTGACAATCTAGGGAGAGCTGAGAGCCTTCCAACAAGTTAGAGACAACACCGAGGTCGAAGCTCCTTCACCTAGTACCGTTCAAAAGACTTTCTTTCCCACTACTTTCGTAATGATCTGAAAAGCAAGTTTATGCGGTAATCTAGGATTGTAGTTCTCAATATTGAAATGAATCAAGTTAGTGTTATCCGAGTCTAAAGCTCCTAATGTTGTCAACAAGTTCTTGCACTGTGTAGGGAAACTTTGGAGTACCTCTAAGATAGACATCGCACAAGGTGCCTGAATGAGATCTTCAACTACATTATAAAATTGAGCAGCTCGAGCATTTGGATTAAAGACTTCCTTCCGAAGAGTACTCTTAGATGGGTGCAAAATCATGTCGAGAGTAGGTTTCTCGATAGATAAGGGGATAGTAGACGAGGATTCCAGAGAACTACTAGAGGGAACTTTCCCTGAAGAATATTGATCTTCTTTCTTATCTACGGGTTTGTCATAATTCTGACTTCAAGTTTGCAGATTGATGGTATCTGAGGACATCATATGAATTTCCTCTGATGAACTAGAGTTACTCTGATTAGAAATGTGGTCTATCAGTTGTTGTTGAGAGGGAAAAGGATCCGTAAGTACTGTGGGTGCGGGATTGGACTTCAGAAGCTGGGAGAGTTCGTCCCGACGAGGACACTCCTTTGAAAAATGGTCACCACTGCATAGCAGACAGGGATATTTTGCCTTCCTTTTCCCTTTGTCATTATCACTATTGGTTGGTCATGGAGTCTCCTGTTGGTTTCCAGGTTTTTTATTTTGATTTTTACCTTTCTTCTTATTATTACCCAAGGTTTGAGTACTTTGAATAGAATTGACCTCGACGGAAACCTTAGGAGTCGAAGGAGTAGGGGTGGCAGTTTGGCTTTGCTTGGCAGGTTTCACTATGGACGGGGACTGGATTGAACCAACAATCCCATCAACAGGTACTTCTGCTGGTGGCTTGGCAGGATCGGTGCTGGGGCGAGGAGCTTGAGGAATCAGGTCATAAAGAGTTCCAAACTGGGAATAGACCAAGTCTAGGTACTAAGCCCAACTAATAGCATGCTCTTCGATAACGACACCGCCCATAGCCACATCTCGGGAAATAGGAGGCAACAAGGATTTAGTGAACCAATCAGCTAGTAACTGATCCGGAATGGGGGCCTTAATAAGCCTTCTCCGCCTTCTCCACTCCTGAATATGATCAGAAATGTGGGTGGAGGTGTTCTGTCGCATAGAGGTTAAAATATCAGTGCCCATTTCATAACGAATAGGGAGCAGAAAGTGTGTAAGAAACATGGTTGCCAACGAGCCAAAATCCACAAATGAATGTTGTGGGAGTTCAATGTACCACTTCGTGGTCGTATCGGTCAAAGTTCATTGAAAGAGTCGCAACCAAACAGAATCATCCATGAGGGAGTTGGAAGAACACCACAAATGAAATGTCATAACATGGTTCTTTGGATCATCTCCCTCCTTCCCATCGAATTTCGGGATATCCGATGGTAACTTTACCGGAATGGGAGGCCACAAGGGATTGTGTTGAATGGGGTCATTAATCAACTTGGACAAATCGGGTAACTCCAAAGTTGCTAGGAAAGGTAATTGTCGGTTAGGTTGCACATACTGGTAATATTGATATGGCATATAATTACCAGTAGGACCAAAAGTTGACTGAAAAACAGGTTGTTGTGACGAAGAACTACCAGAAAATATGCCCATAAGGGGTTGATTTCTATAATCATGACCGCTAGGACCACTAGGGCCTCCAAGAGGAGGACCACCAGGGCCACCAGGTTCACCAGGCCCACCGAGACCACTAGGACCACCAGGAGGCGGACCAATAGACCCTCCAGAGCCACCAAGAGGTGGACCACTAGACCCTCCAGAGCCACCAGGAGGTAAACCTCCAGAGCCTTCAGAACCACTAGGCGTAGGGCCACCAGACCCTCCAGAGCCATAAGGAGGAAAGCTACCAGGCCCCCTAGGACAACTAGGACCACTAGGACCATAAGGAGGAAAGTTTCCAGATCCTTCGGGACCATTAGGCCCCTCAGGGGGAGGACCTCCGTAAGGTGGTCCTCCGGCACCTCCCGCGGTATGTATAGGTATCCCCCCCATAACTGGCATGTAAGACCAATTGGGTTTCCCCCATGGCGTAAAATCATTACTAGAGTATGAAATTCCAGCATAAGGCATTCCTGTAGGATTGGGTGGATGATTACCTATAGGTATTTGATAACCATAACCTCCAGAAGACTGAACGGTTACAGGTTGTGCCCCCAAGGGCTGACCTGAACTGGATGGGGGATTCACCACATTAGTATGGGTGGGAGTGACATAAACTGTATATGGTTCTATGTTAGAGGTCTGCCCTTGACTAGGTACAATTTCGGTGCCAGATAACATAGGTCAAGCCAGGGGTTGCCCCCCGGCACTAGAAGGTGCTGACAAAACAGGAATTGAAGGTTGAGCCCTAGGTGCAAAAGACCTGGGAGGATTAAGAACAAACATAACATGAGAGGTGATAGGGGTGGTAATTTGACCTAGGTTATGTGGTGTTACTACACAATCTATAATCGGTTCTATGGGTCTCATAGAATCAGTAGGTGAACAATATCCCACAGGAACATATGTGGAACGTGATGGTGTTGGTCCTAATAGTTTATCTATCTGCTTATCAATCTCCTATACACGGAGAATGGTAGCACAGTTTTTCCTACATTCTTCTTCATCTTCAGAAGAGTTTAAATGGGTGCCAAATGAGGCAATGGCCTATCCTATAGAGGTATCCCAAAATGGAGCATTGGGACCATAATCCGGATGGGTTGTATCGTCAACATGACCTTCCATGGGAGAATGAAATGATGTATTTCCCCTAGGAGGTTGTTGGACCAAGGGGGGCGAGGGTGAAGAATATGGTACTCCACTTTCCGCAACCACATTATCTCCCACTTGGGAGGTGGTAGCAGCTCCTTGGTCGATAGCTTCCATTGGATTTTCTCCTGACCCAGGAGTAAAATCGGGTAGAAAGCCCCGTACTCTTCTGGACTGTCTTAACTCAGCCAGTTTGTACAGTTCCTATCTAACCTAGGGTCTAAAAATCTAGAAAACACACCAAACAACTTCCCTACAAAAGCTATAGGTCAAAACAAGCACACTTAAAATGATAGGAGGAGTTCAAAAAGTCAAGTCTCTCACCAGGATTGTCAAGAAGGTGCCACTCGCGATATACCTCAAGGGTACGTGCGTAGTAATCTCCCCGAATGTTGTTTTCGGTGTATGGATCCAAACAAGATGTCCAAAGGGCTTTTCTCAGATAGATAAGGTATCCTAGTGGGGTCTCCCGATATACTCAAGGTACGTGGGAGCTCGAATCGGTAGTAGTGTTGTCTAATGCATAACCGTACACAAGGGGCCTTCTGATATACAATCGAGTATGTGAAGTACCTTTCTATATACCTCAAGGGTACGTGAAAGGTCGTTCGATATACCGACGGTACGTGGAAAAACCGCGCGAGTCTCGGGATGTAATGCTAACAAATAACGACAGCTCCTACACTTAACGACGCCCGAACACGTCTCTAACCTATCACTCCAGTTGCTACGTAAATTTTAACCTATAACTACCGTTAATTTTAAAGTGGACGTTTAGGTGAATGCATGATGTTTTGACAGAAAAGTAAAACCATGCAGTATGTCTTTGCAAATGTTCACTTTACCCTTCAGTATGCCTACTTACGGGAGGGGAGAGAG
Organism: Pseudotsuga menziesii; assembly: GCA_001517045.1. NCBI lineage: Eukaryota > Viridiplantae > Streptophyta > Pinopsida > Pinales > Pinaceae > Pseudotsuga > Pseudotsuga menziesii. Next base: position 65,033 of record LPNX010108078.1, read on the forward strand.
TATTTTCTTTTGTTTCAAAACCAAAAAATATTTCCAAACAACAGTCATGAACACAAAAACAAAGACAAGCAATACCTTTTCCAAACTGATTTATCTTTTCTGAAAGTAATGAGAGGGGGAAGAATCTCTGTTCCTAAAAGAAAACAAGAAGCACACCTATATGCAAATGCACTCTATTTTTTCAATTTTCTCAAAACATAAGCAAATCTAACTTAAAACTACCATTTCTTTTATTTTGATTGAGATAGTTCTAAATGCATAAGAGACGAAAGAACGTGAAGATCCTGAAAGCTTATAAAGCCAATCAGAAAACCAATGTTCAATGCTCAATGATGATATCCTAGTCTCAGTCAAAAATTTCTTTTTTAAAGGAAGGAAAAAGAAGTTTACTATGCAAATAAGAAATGAAACCTAGAAGCTAATCCAGTGTTCTTCTTTTAGTCTATATAACAGAAACGAAAGAGATCTTACTAATACCCTAAGCTTTCAGAAAACAAGAAATCCTTTTGCAAACACAACCAACAAGAATTTAAGCGGATGAACAATTAAAAGACCTAATCAAACTTTTGAATTTCCACTCAAATAAATCTTAAACCATAAAATTATCAAGCCACAAACATCAGATTCTGTAACACAAGTCTGATAAGCAGAACTAAAAGCAACAAAACTCAAATTTTTATTAAAAAAATGAGGAAAAAAGGCTTTGGAATGATGCCTACCTGGCACCACGCTTCTCAAGTGTTGACAGAGCGTTTCTAACCCAGCACCGCTTCTCGCCAACGGGATACAAGTGGTGGCACTGCGTACTGCCCACTTTGTTCAGGCGGTGGCACCACTCCTCGTACACAGCATAGGCGCGGTTCCCTGTAGATGACCAAAACACAAAGAGAATGATGGGTCGAGTCAGAAAAATACTAGATGAAGGTGCATACTGCTAGATTGAGTATGAAAACGGAGCATAAAAGGTCGAAATGACACAAATTTGAACAGATCTAGAAGTTTCAAACCCAAATAGACTAAGTCAGAAAGTATATCTTACTGAAGAGAGTTGAAGAAAGAGCCTGGATTCGGACAAGAGTTGCATACTGAGGAAGATCAGAACAATTGATACACTACTCCCCAGTGGAGTCGCCAAATTTGTTAGCTGGAATATTTCACCTCCTGCGGACAGCAAAGTGTTCCACTGGTCTGAATGGTTCAGATCCAGAACAAATAGAGGACAGAGGTTGAATACTCTCCCTAGACACCGTAGATACCTGGAATGTGATGCTTTGATCGTTACCCTATGTACCTGCAATAAAGCTTCAACACACAAACATATCGAAACTGCTAGAATATAATCTACTAATCTATGTTAGAGACTAAGGAATCTAACAACATACATGTGAAATCAAACAACAACAATATATGTGGGACAGAAATCAACTTGCATTAAAAAAATATGAAGAAGTTTACAACCAAGCCTTAGTGTTGACATGCATCTCCATGAAACCAAGCATTCTCATCCCCAAAATCTCTAACTCTAGCTCTCTATGCTCTCCCAAATGGTCTTGGACCAAGTAATCAATCCAACAGCATAACAATACCTTAAGAGTTCTCTCCTCAACCATGGCTATGAGCTCATATTTATAAGGCTTAATGGATAGGGTAGGTTGAGAGATTAGTGGGTGAGGTGGCCTCTAAGATCCTAGGATGAGGGATCTCGAGCTTAATTGACCCACAACAATAGGGATAAGTGAGGACACGAGGCTTATCATCTAGAAGCCTTGAGAAACTTCTCTTTTTCCCTTTTTACCCACGGTAACGGATTTCTCCTTCAATGACAGAGCGGTTCTGGTAAGAAACGCTTATGGACTAGGGGCCATAAGCGGTGGCACCGCTTGTGGGCAACAGGAGATAGGTGGTGCGAACAAGGTACCACTCCTGGACAATAGAGGAAGCGCGGTGCTGGGAATTTTCATGAAAGATTGACAATTAGCATGGATTTCCACTCCAAGTGCTGGGATTCAGGGAAAGTAGGTATGTCAAAAGTCTTATCACATGATGGTGACAGGATTTTGGTATAACAGTAATTCTACCTGCGCAAAGTTTCATTGTTTCTAATTCCTATTTCATCACCCTAAGTATGCCAAGAATGAAGAATAAGGGTGGGTTAAATTTGCAACAATGCTCTGAGTGTTGATTTATCCCATAGGTGTTTTCAAAATAATATATCATGCCTGGAATTAAGAAATGCATGCCCAGAATGTTAAATATCATTTTTTCATTAAAATTGCAATTCTCTATCAACCCTCCAACCATTCATCCTCATATTGAGAATAATCTTGCTGAAGAAAATATGTCATCCAACTAAGATCCAACAACCTCCTAAAAATGAACAAAAATAATATTCAAATAAAGGCACGGCCTAGAATACATTACAATGACCAACAAAATAACAAACCATAGTCTTTTATACCATAGTCATATTTGTATAATTAAGTATTCCATAAGACAAGTTGAAGTTAAAAAATCCAACATTGTGTACATGTTGGACTCTACCATATGTTTGTATTATCATCACTAGGAGTCATGCAATTTTTTGGTTTCAAGTAACAACAAAGACAACAAAATTTGCATTTACTTCTTAGTCTAGGCACTGAATTCATAATCCATTCCTTCATAAGGAGATTTCTGTAACAAAGTGCACTCATTTTTCTACTTAACATTAGATGATATGTATCATGTAATGAATATTTACTCCTCCACACACAACCTGAGTGGCTTTGCTGGATACTTTCATGGAGGGTGATTTTGAGATTTCCCTTTGTCACCAAGGAACCAAGACTGCTGTGAACAAAATCATAAGCAGATAGAAATAAAAAATTAGTAAGCAGACAATGAAGAATTCCCAATACATGGTGAGAACAAAAGCTAACTAATGAACATGTAATTAGGTTCTTTCCCTCAGCTAGTCTCAGCAAGCTACCTTGTCCCAAAAAATTCAAAAAATCATGGTAGAGAAGATATATTACATCGTGTGTGAAATTGGGTGTCAACTTCATGACAGAGATAAGTAAATGGATAGTAGACAAGATAAGTTAGATCTCAAACAAGGATAAACAAGAGGATGCTCTCAAACAACAAATTCAATATATTCTAGAATACCTCAACAATTATGTGGCTAGCAAGGATGATAAAACTTTGGTTATATCTTAGTGTTAATCAATTTTGTAAAATGTTGTAAACAATACAATCCTAAAAAAACCTTGTTTTTGCTATTCTGATAGAGAAAATATGCAGAATCCCTATTTGCAGTATGTTCTAAATCTTTAAGCACACTTTTTCTAGCATTCCTACCAATTGTTAAATTAGGGATGTTGATTCAAAGTTACTAGCATAAGGAACATCAAAAGATGTAGGAACCTATTCATGCTTTGGAGTTCAAAGGTTCAAGTACCTATAAGGTATGTGAGGTTGTTTCCTCTGCAATGCATTAATAACGTCTCCAAGGGCAGAGAGTGACAAGTTTATGGATTTTGTTTCTTCCATAGTTTGGCCACTAGCCTGCGTCTTGAGAATACCTTCTCTTCCACCTAAATCAACCATCAACAAATTGATTTTTATGGTGTATGCATCATCATCCCTCGAACCTCCAATCACAATCTTGATCAAGCTGAAATGAGGAACAAATCCCATCAAGAAAAGCTTTCTAGTCTACATTTTCTTTACCAATTTCTGAAAAAAAACTAAATTTCCCAGTAAGTGAAATTCTATTCAAAGGTGCCTGAATACTTCTATCCTTTAGTGCTATATCTAGATGTTTACATGTAATACATATCTTTCTAATTATAGAGATGAAAATAAGTGAAAAGAATTTTTGTATTCTTTAATACTTTGCTGAGGATATCATTAAGAAAAAACCACTGCACAAAATTTATTAAACATTACTGCAACTCACCTATGTGACATTCTTGAAGCCTCATTGGCGTTGGTCCATGCAGTAGATATTGCTCGTTTGCCTATATGGTACAATTGAAATGCTTGTTTGAAATCCATCACTACAACCTCATGCAAATTTTCAATCTCCACACCACTTGGTGCATACATTTGAATTGAAAGGCTATACTTAAACTGCAAAAGTTCATCAATCTATTCAAATCTTCAAATAAAATTTTGTGAGAGAATAGAAGCACATTTCAAAAACTTAAGAACAGAAAAGCATGAGAATGGATGGTGTTACCATTTTGCAGAGGGTCATTTTTTCCTTGTAGGTCGACACACAAGAAAATCTCTCAGAGATCCCTTGTAAACCTCCAGCATGTTAATTGTAAAGGTAAAGGTTAAACTACTGTCCAAAGTAGCCTGTCGAAAGAGTTACTTGAATGTGTGAGGAACAACACCAAGAATATCTGGTCTTCCTTCCTGCAAATAATTAATCAAGATGGAAGTAATTGCTTGGTTAATCTTCATGGGGTAGGCTTCATGAAATTTCCATGATACTTCAATTTTATGATCTTATCTAGTTGAGAGAATGCATTTGCAGATTGGTAAACTCGGATGGCATCATATGCTATCCGTAACAAAAACAATGCCGATTACAATGTAGTGGGAAAGTGCTTTTGAACCACGAATTTTGTTCATTCAATGCATGGAATTCTCGCAGAATCCTGGTGCAACTATGAAGTTAGTGGGAAGTCTGTTATTCCCTTCTGATAATGAAAGAAAATTTGGCATTTCTAGACTGAACTTAGACTGAACTCAACTCAACTCACTCTATTCTTTAAGATAATCTGTGTCGAGAAACCCACCCTAAATTGAGGTTCAAGGGACAAGCTATAAGAGACAATGAAAAGTACCATAGGTTGTTGGAAAGGTTAGGTTTTGGCAATTCATTCATCTTGAGCATCATTCTACATTTTTGAATGCTTCTATTAGGGTCTGCATCAATAAGCAAGTGTAAATTAGCTAGCCCTAGGGCCATTTATTGATGAACCTTGGACTTGGTCATTTTGTTATTATTTTGTCTATCAACATTTCAGACTTATGGGAAATTTTGAAACTTATCCATCCCAATTTAAACTCTACCAGTGCTTGTTGTCATTCTTTTACAACCCACGTTTTTTGTACAAAATCCTTGTACATGTTGCTTTATTATAGTAAAAAAGGAAGCTTTTAATAGAAAAAAAATTACTTTCATGCAGAACATAAAATCATAAGCATAATATGTAACTTAAAATCAGACTTGTAATATGCAACAAGATGTATGTATAAAGTTTTCTAAAGGTTGGAGTGATTTGTGCCTATGAGAGGCTCCAATAACTGTGTGAGGTTGTGGGTGAGATGATGGTGTAGTTTTAGTGATTATCATGGATTTGTTATCCGAGATAGGACTATTGAACCAATGATAGTTTGATTTCATTGGTCCATTTGTTTTTTGAAGTGTGTTCTATGTTTGCAAGATTACTACTCCTAGTCTTAGAATAGAGTGTGACTGCAAGTGGTGCTTTCAACTTTGCATCTTGAAAGTGTTGATTGCAGATGATGTTGGGGATGGATCTTTGGGAGGTGTAGCTAGTGGGCCAATTGGATTCAGTGACAATGTAACTAAGGAATTCCTATAATAGGGTACTAAAGGGGTTTCTTGATAGAATTCCCAAGGTTAAGGATTGCCCAAATCTCTCCTTGAATGAATTAACCACCCTAACTTATTTGTCATGTTTGTGCCCACTTGTTGCGAGAGTTCTGGGTTTTTTGTTAATGGTAAAATTCATGAATTATATTAGCTAGATTGATGAATCTGCTATGATGAAAGTAAATTCATTACTTTGGTAATATCTTCCTCTTTTTCTAACATATCTTTATATTTAGACTCTTTATGTCTGCAAAAGAAACAAATTCACTTATCCAACTGAATGCCCCAATTGTTTCCCCATTAGTTGCTGTCCATTTTGAACTGTGTGACTGTACTTGACCTTAGGTATATCCAGATTGATAAAACTTGTAAATGGGACCGAACTTTTTTAATAAAAAACTACATTGAACAAAATATTATTAAAACTATACTCTTCAAGTTTGCATTACTATCTCTCTTCTTTAGATTTTTGTATGTAGGATAAATTCTTCAACTATGTAGGACAAGCTCCAAGAACTGTGTGACTGCAAGGATAAATTCTTCATCTATGGAGTGATTTGTGCCTATGACATGCTCCAAGAACTATGTGAGGTTGTGGGTGAGATGTTGGTGTAGTTTTAGTGATTATAATAAAATTGAAGAATATCTAGATTATAATAATGTATTTTTAGTGTACTTGACCTCAGGTATATCTAGATTGATAAAATTGGTAAATGGGACCAAACTTTTTTATTAAAAAACTACATTCAACAAAATATCATTAAAGTTATACTCTTCAAGTCTGCATTGCTATCTCTTTTCTTTAGATTGTTGTATGTAGGATCAATTCTTCAACTATGTAGGACAAGCTCCAAGAACTGTGTGACTGCAAGGATAAATTATTCAACTATGGAGTGATTAGTGCCTATGACAAGATCCAAGAACTGTGTGAGGTTGTGGGTGAGATGTTGGTGTAGTTTTAGTGATTATAATGGATTTGTTATCCGAGATAGGACTATTGAACCTATTATAGGTTGACTTCATTGGTCCATTGATTTGTTGAAGTGTGTTCTATGTTTTCAATATTACTACTCCCGATATTAGAGTAGAGTGTGACTACAAGTGATGCTTTCAACTTTGCATCTTAAAAGTGTTGATTGTAGATGATGTTGGGGATGGATATTTGGTAGGTGTAGATAGTGGTCCAATTGGAGTAACAACCCTAATCCATGAAACCCATGCTTCATTTTCTAGGTTCTAAGAATGAATAACCTTCAAACATCAGTGATACCTCAACTTTGAGCGTGTTACATCAACATTTTTTGGGATTGGCAGCCTATGCAGTGATTTCCTTTACAACCTTCAAGTTGGATTTGAAAATTTTGTCATATTAAACCAGTCGTCCCAACTAAGACCAAGGTAAATTTGTATCGATCTCAAGACAATCCATTGTTATATTTTGATGTTACAAAACCCATTGAGCTCCCTAAGGAGATGTCATGTTATGTCCAACTCTTACACCATGATTTTGGGTTCACATATGGTGAACCTCCAATTTTAGTAGAGTATAGCCCAACCCCAAATTGTAAGAAAAATTGGCGGAAAGTAGTGATGGAGTGGAAGGAAATGTGTAAGGGGAGGCAGTTTGATCAAATTGCAGGCGTGTGGTTGAGTGGAGTGGATATTCATTGCACATGTACATCAAATCCCACTGTGAAAGGGATTGAATGGATCATTCTCAAGGATATTACTAAGTATTCGTCATTGCTAGATAAGCCTCAAACCCTTGAAGTCCAGCTTAATAACGTAGTTGACAATACTTATACTGGAGTTTATCATGTAAATATAACGTTTTGTTTTTATGGAGATTATGGGAAAATAAGGTTAGATAAACCAGGGTTTGCAGATCTGATTCTTCCCATTTCACTTCCTAGTTCTCAGATTGGGGGATCCTGGTTTTAGATAGAAAAATCATTTGATGTGCAATCGAAGTCCTTACTAATACCACCTAACGCTTATAAGGAATTTTTGGAGATTTTTGTTTCATTCCATTTTGATGATGAGTTATGGTAATCCAATCCTCCCAATGAGTATATTGAGGCAAACAATTTCATTGGTACAGTTGGTAATGGGCCTTTAGAGAAGTGGCGGCTTTTATTGATGGGACCCTTGTAGATGTTGTGTGGCCTTTTCCCGTGATTTACACTGGAGGGATTAATCCATTGTTCTGGTGCCCTGTTATTGGTATTGGGCCATTTGATATGCCCAGCTATGAGATTGAGGTCACACCATTTTTGGGGAAATCGGTAGATGGAAAAGAGCACACATTTGGTCTGGGTGTGACCAACGATCTGGATGTTTTGTTTGTAGATGCCAATTTTCACCTATGGCCTGATGAGAAGTCTGGCAGTGCAATCAGAGGGAAATTGATTGGACATGAGGATCCTAATCTGGATTTGTCTATTGTGTCAAACTACAAATAGTTGGATGGATCATTTAACACATCTGTAAATAGGAGGATATCTTCCTCAGGCTGGGTAGAATCCTCTCATGGAATTCTCATTACTCATACTTCGCAAGAATTCAAGTATGATAATTTAATCAATTTTAAAATCAATGTTGATGTAGAGATTGTGCATCAAGCAATAACAACCAATAGGAAGGTTATTGTGAAGATAGCCACATGAATAATATTATCTTCTAAAGTTGATACCTTTCTCCCCTTGTATATGGATGTTGTTGATGTGGAAGGAAATGGTACATATATGGAGATAAAAAATCTCTCAAGGGCATTTAATAAAGATGTATCCATCGTTGCCCCTTCTGGTAGTTACTTCAGCTCTCTGAATAATTCCCAAAAATGCAAAGGGTTATATGACCATCAAGAACAACCTAGTTTGAAGTGGGCTGGGAAGAACCCAAGAGATGTACAATTATCGAAGCACTGAAGGTTTCTATTCTAAGGAAGTTAGTGTAAGCAACTACACATATATTTTAGAATCTATAGATAACTTATGTGGCAGCACAACCTAATCTTGTGAAAGACGGTTTATTTCTTCCAAGGTCATGCCACATGCATATAAGGTTCATTTTCTTCATTTTTTGTATTCATGTGAAAATGGTAATTTACTGTCACTATTTATAAACCAATAACAATTTTCTTTTGTGACATTAAGCTACATTTCATCAATCATATAATATGTTAACATCACTTTATTTCTATGAAAAAATTCAAGATGAGAAAGTTTGAATAATACCGGCCCTTAATATTTACATCTTTATGCTTTTTGCATCTGAAATTGCTAGATATATTGAAATAATATAAGGATTTTACGTTTGAATCACTTTTTACATCAAAATTCAAGAAGGGAATACAAACCTATGGTAGATTCCAACATGTACACAATGTTGGATTTTTTAACTCCGACTTGTCTTAGGGAATACTTAATTATATAAAGAAGACTATGATATAAAAGACTATGGTTTGTTATTGTGTTGGTCATTGTAATGTAGTCTAGGTTGTGCCTTTATCTGAATAATCTTTTGTGTGTTTTTAGGAGGTTGTTGGATCTTAGTTGGATGACAGATTTTCTTCAGCCATATTATTCTCAATATGAGGATGAATGGTTGGAGTGGTGATAGAGAATTACAATTTTAATGAAAAAAAAAATATTTAACTTTCTGGGCATACGTTTCTTAATTCCAGCCATGATATATCATTTTGGGCACACCTATGGGATAAATCAGCATTTAGAGCATTGTTGCAAATTTAACCCACCCTTATTCTTCATTCTTGACACACTTAGGGTGATGAAATAGGAGTAAGTAATAATGAAACTTTGTGTGGGGTAGTATTACACAGTCATATATATAAATGCTTGATCATGCTTCATCTTTCCTCTTTCATAAGTGTGTTGGGTTGAGGCTAATGCTAAGGTCTGTCTGTGGCCTGAACTGAGGATCATTCCCTTCAAACATCTCGAAGTACAACAAAAGACCCTCAAAGTTGACCGCTTCCTAAAATGTACCAGTGCTAACTCACAGACAACATGATTATTATCGATCATATCTAGGCTAGAGTAGGACAATATATGGTATTGATTCTGTAGCAATGATTGAGGGTTCATATTTAGGATTTTTTAAGTTTTTTATTTAAAAAATAAAATAAAATACACATGTGCGGTCTTGCGGAGGAAAACTGGAGCTTGGAGGTCGACCCGAGTGGTTTGTAATGTTTCGGTAACGAACCAGCCGGTTCAAGATTTGGGCCGATCGGTTCATTACCAAACCGGTGCCCATGCCGATTTTTGTGCCTAATTGAGTTTGAACATTGACTAGCTAATAAAACTGGCTGGTTCCAGTTCTGGTCTGGGTGGTTTTTAAAACACTGTAAATATGTAGGATCATTTGATGGAATTTATCAATCAGACACAATTTTGGTGTAGAACAATGTATTTTCTCCCATTTTTTAACATGATATCAAAGCCAATACCGACTTGACTCTCTTATGAGAGAGGTCCATGGTCATGGCTTCTCATGTTTGTAGACTTTATGAGGTGTGGTAGGTCTAAAAACTTGAAGTCTTTTGTACATTCAGGGGGGGGTTCATAAAGAAGTTGAATGAACCATATACCTAGAGTACATCACACTAGATCAATGGCCACAGTGGTTAGGTACCCATGTATTTATGTGGATGGTTTTTCTTATATATGAATGCTGATGGTTTGATGACATCTATATTATTGATGTATGAGATGCAAGTGCTAAGTTGGACCAGATATAGACCTTGTTGATTAGGATTTCTTTTGGAGCATTTGTTGTAGAGGACTAGATGATGATGTAAACTTGACTTGACAAAAATTAAGACAACCACTCATTAAGGGGGGGAGTGTTAAAATTATTAACCCCTACTTTTCTTCATTGTGTGATACTTATAATCATACTAGTGGACTGTGGTTTGTTATTGTAATGGTCATTAGGATGTAGAGTTTATCTCTACCTGAGTAACTTTATTGTGCACTTTTAGGAGGATTTTCGATCTTAGTTGGATGACAAATTGTCTCCAACAAGATTGTTCTAAACTTAGGATGAGTGGTTGGAGGGTTGAGAGAATTTTTCAACCTTTCTTTCTCACTAGTTAGAAAGTGGTGTGATATGATGTTGTATAAATATGTAAATTTGTTTGATGGATATATCAAACAGATGGAGTTTTGGTGCGTGGAAACAATGTTTACTATCTTGTTTGTTAACATCTTTATGCTTTTGCCTCTGAAATTGTGGATATACTGAAATAGTATAAATATTTTAAATTTGAATAACCTTTTCCATCAGAATTCTAGAAAACAGAATAATAATGTTGTCGACCGAATACTAATTGGCACATATGGAACCTTTGATCAACCATGAATTTATAGCCAAGCAATAATGTTGAAACCTTTGAACAATAAAGGAATAGGAACATAAGTAGCATAGATTTGTATGATCAATAGAACTAGTTAGCTCGTATCGAATGCTACTAGTTTACATAGGTAATTGGTTCCTATGTTCTATCATCCTATGAAAAAGTGTTAAATGAGGGATCCTCAAGGGGAAGCATTGAACTCCAGGGGAAATGGGAAGGTAATTGGACCTTGGATGTGATTGGAAGCATTGAGATTAAACATTGAGGATGAACAGCTAGAGCAGATCTTCTAACAATACATAAAAATAAATGCCCATCCAACCAATTATGCATGCCCTGAACAGAGGGAAGTTCTGTACCCATAGGAATTGGCTCATTTAAATACATTCTAGTGGTGTTTTCAAAATCTGAAAATGACTTTATATTTACATCATTTGTCTTATAGATTATGTTAATAATTCCCTAACAAATGACATCAACAATTGGTAATGGTCATAGTATATTATCTGTAGGCGTCTCCTCGTTTACATGTATATTAGAATTAGCCTGCATCTTCTCGTTTAGAATTATCTACCCATCCTCAAGGAGTCAAGATCAGTTTCATCTCAATGATCCTTAACTCCAATCATGAGGATTGCAAGAATGCTTTCATCACCATCAATGGATCACCCTCATATCCTATCCTGAGTGAATTGAACAATCCCCTTTACTTTGGCAGCACCAGTCAATACAACAACAACCTTAAGAGTACTTGTATTATTCAATAAATGACGCGCTTCCAGGAAACCCTTTGAGCCCTAGTAGACCTTACATAATTTAACTTTACTAAGTCGAAGACAACTAGCATTGACTATAGAATCAGAATATATGTTGCAGAATCTCAAATTAAAGGATTGGTTAGAACACCCCTCAAGGGAAAAGATCCAGAGCGAGACAAAGGCCCAGTAGACAACCCACACACAGAATCACCGCTAATGAAAAATTATATGTGACCATTTTCTGCCAGTTATATGATAAGATATTGCTCTATTTGTGTGGTATCTTCCTCTACTTCTGGAACAAATTCAACTTTAACAATGGAAGAAACTAAAGGATCTATGGGTTTTATTATTTCTTAGTTGTTATGGGATTTGGAACTGCTGCTACCTTTGACTCTGCTAGCAAGAGTTCGAAGAGCTAGGGATAACCAAGATTTAGTTGATTCACTAAGTTGTTTCCATTGAAACACTTGAACTTTATATCTCATATTTCTAACTTTGTGATCCTACTTAGGCTGCTTCGAAGGTGAATATTATGAGATTGTTGTTCCACTTGATCTCCTTCCACTTCTAATCCTTGTTCAAATGCATCTTTTGTATCTTTGTGTGTTAGGGAACTTTACCAATGGATATTCCTTGAAATGTATTTAGTGTCGTCATGAAATTAGATATAGTTTTCATTTTCAATGAAGACTTGAGCCTTGTACATCATATTTCTAACTCTATGATCCTACTCAAAATACTTCAAAGGTAAATATTGTGAGAATATTGTTTCACATGGTCCCCTTCCACTTCTATAACCATTGTTGAAATGCACCTTCCTTCAATGCTTTGTGTTATTAGGCCACTTCCTGAAAAAAATTATTTGGAATATATTTCAGTGTCCTCATTAAGTATGATATGATTTTCATTTTCATTTAAGTTGTGATTGGGTGTGATTAGATTGACAACGATAAGGAGATGCACATAATAGGTTCATTTTCTTTGGATTGATAAGGGTAAGGACACGCACATCAGAATTCTAGAAAAAAAGAATAATAATGTTGTAGACAAAATAATAATAGGCACATATGGAACCTTTGATCAACCATGAATTTATAGCCAAGCAATAATGTGGAACCTTTGAACAATAAAGGAGTAGGCACATAAGTATCATAGATCTGTATGATAAATAATACTGGATAGCTCGTATCGAGCATTTCTAGTTTACACAGGTAAGTTGTCCCTGTGTTCTATCATCCTATGAAAAAGTGTTAAAAGATGGTTGCTCATGGGGAAGCATTGAACTCCAGGGGAAATGGGAAGGCAAATGGACCCTAGATGTTATTTGAAACACTGATATTAAACATTGAAGCTGAATAACTAGGGCAGATCTTCTAACAATACAGAAAAATAAATTCCCATCCAACCACCTATGTGTGCCCTGAACAGAGGGAATTTTTCTACCCATAGGCATTGGCTCATTTAAATACATTCTAGCAGTATTTTCAAATTTTGAAAAAGACTTAATATTTACGTCATTTATATTATAGATTCTGTTAACAATTCCCTAACAAATGACATCAACAATTGGTAATGGTAATAGTATATTAGCTTTAGGCATATCCTTGTTTACACGTATATTAGCATTAGTTTGTCTCTTCTCATTTAGAAGTATCTACCCATCCTCAAGGAGTCAACATCAGTTTCATCTCAATGATCCTTAACTCCAATCATGAGGAGTGAAAGAATGCTTTCATCACCATCAACGCATCATCCTCATATCCTGTCCTGAGTGAATTGAACAATCTCCTTGACTTTGGCAGCACCAGTCAAGACAACAGCAGCCTTGAGAGTACTCGTATTTGTTCAGTAAATGATGTGCTTCCATGAAACCCTTTGAGCCCCAGTAGACCTAGCATAATTTTACTTCACTAAGTCGAAGACAACTAACATTGATTATAGAATCAAAATAGATGTTGCAGAATCTCAAACTAAAGGATCGGGTAGAACACCCCTTGAGGAAAAATTTCTAGAGCAAGACAAGGCCCAATAGACAGCCTGCGCATAGGATCACCACTAATGAAAAATTATAGGTGCCCACTGTATTCCAGTTATATGATAATATATCCATCTATTTGTGTGGGATATTCCTATACTTTTGGAACATATTCAACTTTAACAATGGAAGAAGCTAAAGGATCTATCGGTTTTATTCTTGCTTAGTTGTTATGGTATTTGGATTTTTTTTTTTTTCCAATGTGGTTCACGCGCCGGCTTGACCAACGGGCTACGTCCACGGAATAATTTCTGGCAGACCCACCCGAAGGGGCCTCACACCCGCGGCCGATGCGTGCCTAACCCCAAGAGAGTCGATGAGAATGGATCTCGCGACCTCACATGCTGGGAGGCCTAACTACGAGTACTCGACCGATTGAGCTAACTCTTGGGGCTATGGTATTTGGAGTTGCTGCTACCTTTGACTGTGCTAGCAAGAGATGGAAGAGCTAGGGATAACCAAGATTTGTTTGTTTCACTAAGTTGTTTCCATTGAAATACTTGAACTTTGCAACTCATATTTCTAACTTTGTGATCCTACTTAGGCTACTCTAAAGGTGAATATTATGAGATTGTTGTTCCACTTGATCTCCTTCCAATTTTAGTCCATTGTTCAAATGCATCTTTTGTGTATCTTTGTGTGTTAGGGAACTTTACCAAAGGATATGCCTTGAAATGTATTTAGTGTCCTCATGAAATTAGATATAATTTTCATTTTCAATGAAGACTTAATCCTTGTACATCCTATTTCTAACTCTATGGTCCTACTTAAAATACTTTAAAGGTGAAGATTGTGAGACTATTGTTTTGCATGGTCCCCTTCCACTTCTATTCCATTGTTTAAATGCACCTTCCTTCAATGATTTTTGTGATTAGGCCACTTCATGAAACAAAATTCTTTGGAATATATTTCAGTGTCCTCATTAAGTATGATATGATTTTCATTTTCATTGAAGTTGTGATTTGGTGTGATCAGATTGACAACGGTAAGGACATGCACATAATAAGTTCATTTTCTTTGGATTGATAAGGGTAAGGACATGCACATCATAAATTCCCAATGGTAAATAAAATAACTACATTGTAACCAATCAACTGCAAGAAATCTCTATTGTAAACAAAAGAACTACACTATTACATTCTTTGGGTGATATAGGTCCAATAAGAGATTCTTCCACATAGTCCTCTTAAAGCCAATCCCCAAATCCTTATGATGTAAAAAGATCCTTCGAGTTTATTTTTATGCAAATGCTCCTCTTAGCATATTGATGACAAAGGGTGCCTCAGTCCCCACTGCAAATTTTCACAAACATGACACTTCATCAATTAGGATAAGAATTACTATTTAAAGTAAATTATTGATATTATTTCACACAACTTTTAATTCTGTCATTTCATGACTTTGTGGACACCATTACATCTTATAAATTTAAAATTTAGAGGTGATGGCCACCAAGGAAGTGATGCTATTGTATATTTTGAATCTTGATTCTTATGAATGCCACTTTTTCTACTAGGTATTTTGGCAATGAAAAATGTAAATACAAAATTAGGTTTTAAATACATAAAAAATCTAAACTCATTATTATCTCGATGGATTTATGTCTAATTTTGAAGTTAATCATGGATGGGTTTAGTTTACTAGGTTCAAATTTTCTAGCCTATAGAATTCATGTCATCATGGATATCTTACAAATTGTACTGATTTTTTTTTCTCATGCAGGTTTCACTTTGGGTTTCTAGATTTAGTTGATATTTTAATTGTGAAATATTCAATGAGATGTCAAACAACGACCGTGGAAAGAAAGCATCAAAACAGAGGTATTATCATACTTTCAGAAGCCTCAATCCAAGAATCCAGATTCTCTTCATGATTCAAACTCTTTTGAGCAACCCATCAATGAGAGAGATGTCAACACTTCTGAGAATGCATCTAATAACTATATAATGAATGATAAAACAGTTCCTCTAGTGAACAAAGTGAGATAAATGCAATTCAACCAGAAATTGGCAATGATAATGTTGAAGGTTTTTCCTTGGGAGACAACACAAATCATTCACAATCATGAAAAATGAAGAAAGACCTATGGGACATAGGGAGACAATTCCAATCAGAATGGGCCTCAAAATTTCCTTTTATTGAACCAATAACTTCATTAAATGAGAAGGAAGATTCACCAGAACTTAAATGCATTGTATGTAGTTGGAAACTCGACAATGCAGTAAATTGCAAATGAAGTTAGATACAGTAGAGAAGCATGCAGGAAATATTTATGTCAAGCAAATTAAAAATGGCGAGTAGAAGTATATTACCAAATGGAAATCTTATTGGGAATGTCAACATGTCAAATATCAAGAAGAATATAATAAATACCTAATAAGTAAGAGTAAACTTGAGGCAAGTGGAGGGACTATCACATCTCTATTTGGAAAAACAATGGAAAGAAATTTACTATCCAAGACGGCGCAATTAAGCATTGTACTTCACATCTTATCTAGAGGTCGTCCTATGACAGATTATCTAGATTATAAGAACTATGTATCTTTTTTTAAAGTATCAAATTTTCCATCTTCTCATTGGTCTGTAACGAGTGGTTGGGAATGGACAAAATATCTAACTCAAGTAGAAAAGGATGATTTGAAAGAGAAGATTGCAAATGCCAGATTTCTTTTACTATCTTTGGATGAAGTTACAGCTATTGATAATACTTCATGGATATGCATGAGTATTTATATGGTTAACGATCATATTAGGCATTCATATCTACTTGGGATTCAAAAAATGAAGAAGAGTTCTTCAGCTAGAAATATTTATGAACTTGTTATTAAGACTTTGAAGGAAATTGGTGGTATGGATGATTCAATGATTGCAAAGAGATTGGTATGTGTTGGAGCAGATGGAACATCAATCATGCAAAGACAAATGAATGACCTTTGAGTCAAACTACAACTATTAGCTTCATCGTTTATGATCAGTATTCATTGTATGGCTCATAGGATGAATCTTGCATTTAAAATAGTAAGCAAGTTTCCATTGGTTTCAAAAGTTGAAGAACTTGTACGTGAGACTCATGCATACTTTTGTCGTAGTCCTAAGCGATTTACAGAGTTTCAACAATTTGCAGACGGTATTACAAATGAAAAAAAACTATTAAAGGACGTTGATACAAGATGAATTTCATTGAATGGAATGGACTAGCTCAAAGACTATTTAGTGAGTATCAATCATTGGTAGGGGTGATGTATGAACATCACTTTAGTGTAAACAAAGCTCAAGATCTTCTCTTTCGAATAATTGATATAGAGACATTATTAACATTGGTTGGCATTCTTTCTTTGCTTCATGAAATAAATGTCCTCGTGAAAATGGCTCAGAGTCGTATAATGTATATTGCAGAGTACACAAATGCAAGGAAATTGGCATGCCTTACATTGGATAATTTGTATACGATACCAAGGTCTTTTACAATTCCAACGTTTAACGGGTTGACTACTCTCATTGATTTAGAAAAGATTGAAAATTATTTGAAATTTGATGAAAAATGGAGACTATGTATGGCAGTGCGTGGGTATATGGTTCCCTTTCATTATGTTAGTAAGATGGGACAAACCACCAAAGAGTGACGTGTGTCAAGAGACCAGTTCAATGATATTGTGATTTCAGTGAGATGCAACTTGATACAAATTGCACAATCACTATCATCAAAAATAAGAGAACGATTTCCCCAAGATGAATTATTAGAGGCCATGTCTATGATATACCCTCACTATTGGAACAATGAGAAAGATATAAACACTTTGAAATTTGACCTTTTAGCAAAATATAATATTTTATTGCACCACTTTGGTAGGAATGTCAAGGTACAAGAAGAAAAGATTGGAGGTATATTCGATTCATCAAAATTATATCAGCAAGTTTCTTTCTATGCTGAAACAATGTCAAATCAATATTATGCTTTGGTGAAACCTATAGAATATGGTGCAGTAATCAAATTATGGACTCTTTTAGGTGAAAGTCAATATTTACAAGAAACCATGTCAAAGTATTTCAAATTAATCGATCTATGTCAAACCATGATTTTGGGATCATTTGAGGACGAGAGAATGTTTAGTGCACTGTCATTCTTGAAGTCAAATTTGAGGAACAAGATTGATAAGAATATGGATACTTGTTTAAGATTATATGTATAAAGTATGGCATTACCAATTTTCCATTCAATAGAGCTCTAGCACTTTGGCGACCAGATTGTGAGAGAAGATGAGAATGCAATATAACAAAAGTTTCCAATGAACTTGATACAAAACATAATGTTTTGGAGGCTCATAATAATATATCATCTATAGAAGTGCATGTTCAAAATGCAGAAAGTGAGGGTCGACATGGGAATTGGGAATTTGATATCCCACAGGATATTATATAAATTAATATACATTGGTAGTGTATAAATAATTAATGCAATTTAATAGATCATGTGATTCTTGTTAGTTTAACTTTGATGTTCCTTTTTTTTGGAGTAGGTTGGAAAAATGAAATTCTTGACAGGAGAAGGATTACCATATATAAAATTGAACTTGCTTTTGAGGTAAAAAAAATTTCTCTAGTCTATACTTCGTATTAAATATACTAATATTGGAGCTACATTTCTTTGATGCTATCTATTTGCAGTTTGATGTTTTGATAGTTAACTAACACATCGTTTTTTTCTTATGTGATAGAAAATGAAGTTGGGACCTATCTATTTATAAATAGTGTCCTACTATTAAAGGTTAAATAATTAATTTAACAATACTTCCACTTAGCAAGAATGGGCTCATTCAAAAGTCAAATTTTTTTAACTTTTATATCTTGAAAGATATTAATGGTTTGTTGTTTCTTGCATTTGGAGCATTTTTCAAATTTGAAAGTGTGTTTATTTTGATTAAATTTATTTTTATTCCCTTGATACTTGAATGCAGTTTTAGCCTTTCGTACTAGCTTGATTAGTTTCATAAATGATTTGTTTGTTTCTTAAATTTGGATTGCATTTATTTTTTTTAGATTTTTATTCTCTTGATACTTGATTGTGATTTGAGCCCTTTGTAGCATTCAATGGTTTTCTATAATTATTATTGTTCTCTTTAAATATTTTATGTTTTGTGGAAAGATGCTTGTATTTCCATTCACTTTGTTGCATGACTTAAGCATCTTCACCATTTGAATTTTAAAATCTACTATGTTTATTTATATTTTCTTTGAAAATATGTGTTGATTTTTAGAAATGGAAATGAGATATGAGTTGCTAAGTGAAGAGAAAATTGGTTTATGCATTGGCTTACTAGGTTCATATGCATTCATCATAGGAGACCTATTGGCATTGAGACCGACATTCATCTAATTAAATTTTATTGTTGATGTCATGACTAAAAGATCATTACATGTAGCCTCTAGGATTCTGGCCATATTTATAAATAAAGCTTGAAAGAATATGTCGAGGTTCGTGTTTCTAAACTTTTCCCTATTGTGAATCATACATGAAGATGAGCATTTGTATTTTATGGAAAGTTTGTAAACTAAAAAAAGTGTTATTTTTAGTTTTAATGTTTTGAGAGAGGTACGTTATCATTTTTCTCTTATATAACTTATTCACCTTGATTGTAGGTTGTGCTAGAAAATGGGGACATCCTTGCTAGAAAGATGTTAATGTCAATGTGGATGTTATGCAACCGTCCATTGAAGTTTTTTGAGAGCATTGATCTAGCCTTGTTTTTCGAGTAGTGCTTCGAACAACTATTTTTATTGTACCTATATATTTAGATTGAGGGGGATGATTGGCCCAACATATTTTGTGAAAATTCACTGTACATTGAGTGTAGTATGATAAATGAGCTTCACACTTTGATAAAATGTTCCACTGTAAATTGCAAATATTTATGAAATCATCTCTCCATTGTATCTCCAAGGAGGTTTGAACTTAGTAGTATACAAGTAGTTGTGATGAATAACGTCAACAATTTAACTTGGAAATTGGATTTTCATTACAAGGTGTTCTAGTGCAAGAGTACATGACAAATCTAAAGTAAATACAACATCATCTAGGTAATTTTATTAAGTCAAATTTTGTCAAGACTTAAGTTTTTAACTTTCAATGAAAAATTCGCCAAAACTTACTATATTTTTAATTCAGTGAAAAATTTATTAAATATTATACAAGGTTCTATAATTTTGTGAAAAAATTGTCATTATTTCACAAGATTTTGTAATTTTGTAAAAGATTTGCCAATATTTTACAAGGTTTTATAATTCCATGAAAGATTCGCCAAAAAATTATATATACATAAATTATATTATTGATAAAATAGCCTTCACACTTTCTTATGTATCACGGGGATTCACCCATTTATATATATATATAAATTAGGGGGGGGTTAAAATTTTCCCTGGTCCCCAACACTTTTCTACCTCTACATAGATAAATCAAAAGACTAGATAAATGTAAAAGGTGGGTGGTGTGAATCTATCATAGAGTATAACCCGGTTTTTGCTTTACATAAATGACATGATACTCATGGCTAGAGCAACACACAACTTGTAAGCATTTCCTAGAGTCTCAAAGACCTTTTGCATAGAGATTGGGATGTGTGTGAACACAATGAAAACCAAGGTAGTGAAGTTTTTGCTAAAAAAGAAAAGAAAAATACAAAGTCAAATTAACTCATTGGAGAACCATTGAAAGTAACCTAAGAGTACAAATATTAGGAATTGGATTTCAATGAAAATTTGAGCTGGGATACATGCATGAGGAAAACACTCCAAAGGATGTGGAAAGCTCTCTCTCTACTACAATCTAGATGCAAGTCCATTACGACAAGGGAGTGGAAGATGTGGCAATCCCTTTTCCAAGCCCTTATTAAATTGGTGCTCTTGTATGGCTATGTATTTTAGAGCCCAAGTGTACCCAAAAGCAAAGGGGAGTAGATAGAACAAGCACAAAAACATTTATCCATGAACAATGTAAAATTGAAAAACATCTAATATGAGATACTCCTTGTAGAATCAAGATTGTACCCAAAAGAGTTGTAGGTTCTTAGGAAAATGATTTTAGATGGGTGAAAATTTCCAAAAATGAATAATGAGAGGCTTTTGGCAAAAATCCCCAAGGTAGTTGAGAAGACTGAAGAAATAATCGAACCTCTAGGGTAGAATTTGACTTAAGGACTAGGGCGTAAAAGAGGACAGCTACCCATTAAATAAAAAATAACTCAAAAACCATATCTAGAAATGCTACAACAATAATAAATTAAAATTTTCAACAAGGGGAAATCAAAATTGTAAATAGACAATGGTGTGAAAAACATGCGATAGCTCAATAAAAACGCAGCTCCCATAAGCTATGGTGTGAAATAAGGAGATGAGAGCAACCTAAGGAACCATGTGAGGAAAGGTCGTGTAGGATTTGTGTGAATGGTGAAGTTGAAACATAACAACACTTCCTTCTTTGATGCAATGTGTATGTGCACATCAAAGAAGGGGTCTGACAAAAGCCATATCAAAGATTGGAAAGCAACATTTCAAGAGAACCAAGTAAATGATACTATAAGGTTGGTCAAAACACAATTGAGAGCAAAATAATAGTTGTTATTTTTTTTATTTTTTTCAACTTGAGTTGGCTCCTTGTTATTCCAGCATTGGGAAGCAAGGGTAGCCCAAGCCCCCACAGAATGGTCCCCGAGACCTATGCCCCCCACCACCATAGGCACTGTTGTGCCACTCCATCGGGTCTTGTTAAAAAAAGTTTAAATAAACAATCAACGCCTACAACAAATCTTTAATTTCGTGATGTTTTTGTATTATAATCCAACACTAACCATCACAATTTCAAAGGATGCTTTATATTATTTAAAGTAACCATTAATAGCTACACATGTATAAGTCACACAAGTTGGCAAGCAATCCCCACAACAATGAATTTATTGTTGCTACTGCGAGGATATCTCCATAGATCCAACGGTCGATATCCTCATAGTGGATCCAAGGTCGATATGTCCACAAGAACAACAATAGATGCACTTATTGGTCACCACACAAATTATACACTCTTTTTTTTCACAAAGAAAAATCTATAACTTGCTATTTCATTATATATAAAAAAATCAAAGTTACATACGGTCTATCTTCATAGTCCACCATCCAAAAAAAACTAAAAAAAGTTAGCTATCTCAAAGTTTCAAAAAGCATGTCTACAACTGTAACTTTTTCACAAATCCGGACTAGTTATCTGTCTTCATAGTACACCATCCAAAAATAGGAGTAAACTACTTAACTGACCATTTGCATCGATCGGACGACCTAGCTTGCGTGAGCGGTCACATCTGACATTGCCAGTCGTCCGATCGGTGCAAATGGTTGGGTAAATAGGTCAATCATCCAAAAATATATCTTCATAGTACACCATCCAAAAAAATCTGAAAAAAAAGTTATCTATCTCAAAGTTTCAAAAAGCATGTGTACAACTGTAGCTTTTTCATAAATCTGGACTAGTGGAAGATGTAGTTTTTTCACAAATCTCGACAAGTGGAGCAAAATGTAAGAAAACTAGAAGAAACAATATGTCCAGCTATCCACAACAGCGGGAAGCTCTTGTTAAGAAGTTATTAAAAAAAATATAGTTATGTTTCTACCAAAGCACTGATCATAAGACTATAAGACGGATGCTTTTGTCCATTTGACCATTATATTGAACTTGTTAAACCAACTAGCACTTGATCTGTTATTTGAAACTTGTACAATTCCGAACTATCTCGTGTAAGACTAATTTTCTAAATCAGTTTTTAATGACCCACATGATGAGACGCATGTGCTGGCAGTAGTTACGTTTTCACGGAGTTCTTGCTAACGAATTCAGGGGAATGGTCTCCAACTATGATGGGCACGTGGAGAATAACGGTCTTGGGGAAACCGGTCCTCTCTCCACCCATAAAAGGAACCTTCAGAATACCCATCGATTGATATCTGAAAGAGTGTATTGGAATAGGGTAAGAGAGAGAAACAGGTTTTCTATTTTAAAGAAGGCTGAAGCTAAGGATTTACTGTGCTGAAGACTGAAGCAAAGGGTTTACTGATCTGAAGATCTGAAGCAGTCGAATATCTACAAAACAAAATGGAGTTAGGTAATAAATTCATTAATGTTCAAATTCTGCTTTATATGACGCTGATAAAGAATCTGGAAGTTCTAGGTCCTGTAATCAACTAACTGATATTGATTACTAAACAGATTATAAAATTATAACATGTGGTATCAGAGCCTGTGTATAGAACTTTCTTTTCTCTTTCCATAAATTTTTATTTGACAAATGTATCCTATGAAATCATATATCAGTTTTATGAATGCACAGTGATAGATCAGTTTCATGAATACATAGTAATAAACAGGTTGAAAGCCACTGTATGAAATTAGGGTATACAGTGTGCAAATTATAGACAAAATTAACTGTTAATGAATCCAGTTACAGAAAGTTGAAAACTCCACCAAGTTTTAGTTTCCCGTAAGTATAATTATTATAGTAAATTTTTTTTTTACTCTGTTATAGTGAACGCTTTCTTTTTGTTATAGTGAAAGATGATAGAATGTTTTATTTTACTCTGGTAAAACACATTACTGTTAATTCAATGTGCAAAGTCATTACATTGATTTAAGGTCTATATTAAGATACGGTTTGGTAGCCACCAAAGTAGCCCAACCGGAAAGACACGTAGATATTAAGTCAAATTATCGAAATTTAATGCTTGTTTTCCCTAGTGTTAAAATAATGACTCTGCAAATCGCAATTATTTAGTCACAAGAATATTAGGTTGACCCAAAGGTGCACCAATTTTTGAAAGATTAATTAATTGGAGTAGGATGGTTGATGGGTATTCACAATTGAGGCTAGTACGGATACTCAAAGGTAACATACTTACTTAGTTGTGAATATTTTATCAATTAGTCCTATTAGGTGAAAGGAAATCACCATAATTGTTAATAGTTTACCATAAGATTAGCCCAAAGGTAGGTCACGGTAACACTATTCTATATTGTTTAATCATGTTTTTCAAAAATCACCATAATTGTTAATAGTTTACCATAAGATTAGCCCAAATGTAGGTCACGGTAATACTATTCTCTATTTTTTAACCATGTTTTTCAAATTATTTATAACTCTTAGCATTAATGTCACAAGCATGTATCTATGATTGCAGTATCAGTTCCTATTTCGCTGCATTCGCATGCCTCTTCTGTCCCGATCCTAAACGGAATGAATTTCTCAGATTGGAAAGAACAGGTTCAATTTCACCTCGGTGTTCTGGATCTGGATGTAGCACTTGAATCTGAAAAACCGGCTGCTATTACTAGTGACAGCAATGCAGACGAAAAATCTACATTCAAAGCATGGGAAAGATCGAATAGAATGAGCCTTAAGTTTATGCGGATGACTGTAGCAAACAACATTAAGTCAACTCTTCCTAATACTGAAAATGTTAAAGAATTTCTGAAATCTGTGGAAGAGCGTTTCAAAACTGCAGACAAGTCTCTTGCTGGGACACTGATGGCTAAGCTTACCACCATGAAGTTTGATGGTATGCGTGGAATGCATGAGCATGTCCTTGAAATGACAAACTTGGTTGCTCAATTAAAGACTCTTGAGATGAATGTGGATGAGTTCTTTCTTGTGCAATTCATTTTAAACTCCTTACCTCCTCAGTATGGTCCATTTCATATTCACTATAACACTATTAAGGACAAGTGGAATGTGAATGAGTTGGCCGGTATGCTCAATCAAGAAGAGGCAAACTTAAGCAACATGGACAACATTCAGTTCATTTCACAACTCAAGGAGCCGAAAGGAAAGGGAAAAAGCCTAGAAAGGGCATGAAGCGAACACCACCCAAGACTAATGAGCCTAATCAAGGTTCTCAGACTTATAAAAAGGAAAGGAACAATGATAAGTGTCACTTCTGTAAAAAGTCGGGACACTATCAGAAAAACTGTCCGAAACGTAAGGAATGGTTCGAAAAGAAAGGTATGAATTTCGTTTCTGTTTGTTTCGAATCAAACCTAACTGAAGTTCTTTCTAATACTTGGCGGATTGACTCTGGGGCTACTACTCATGTTTCTAATACTCTGCAGGGATTCCTTACAACCCAGACCACAAATCCAAATGAGAATTTTCTATTCATGGGAAATCAGGTTAAAGCTCCACTTGAAGCCATTGGGACTTATCGTTTATTTCTAGATTCTGGTTATCATTTGGATTTGTTTCAGACTCTATATGTTCCTTCTATTTCCAGAAATTTAATTTCCTTGCCCAGACTTGATATTGATGGTTACTTCTGTAATTTTGGAAATAAAAGTTTCAGTTTGTTTAAGAGTACCTATTTTGTTGGTTCGGGCATTCTTTCTGATGGTTTGTACAAATTAAAACTTGATAATCAATTTGCTAAAACTATTCTTACCCTGCATCATAATGTTGGTATTAAACGTAGTCTCATGAATGAAAATTCCTCGTACTTGTGGCATAAAAGGCTGGGACATATTTCCAGAGAAAGGTTACTTAGATTAGAAAAAGATGGGATTCTCTTGAACTTAGATTTTTCTGATCTTGGAGTGTGTGTAGATTGTATTAAGGGAAAACAAATCAAACACACCAGAAAAAGTGCCATAAGAAGTACTGAGCTTCTTGAGATTATCCATACAGACATTTGTGGGCCTTTTGACAATCCATCTTTTGGTGGAGAAAAGTATTTTATCACCTTTATTGACGATTTTTCACGCTATGGTTATGTCTATTTGCTGCATGAAAAATCTCAATCGGTGGATGCCCTTGAGGTATATATTACTGAGGTTGAAAGGCAATTAGATAGAAAAGTGAAAATCATCAGATCTGATAGAGGTGGTGAATACTATGGAAAGTATGATGAAACAGGGCAGTGCCCTGGCCCATTTGCTAAACTCCTTGAAAAGCATGGCATATGTGCACAGTATACTATGCCTGGAACGCCACAGCAGAATGGTGTAGCTGAAAGGCGTAATCGAATTTTAATGGATATGGTTAGGAGTATGTTAAGTAATTCCAATTTACCCAAGTCATTGTGGATGTATGCTCTTAAGACCGCTGTATATTTATTAAATCGGGTTCCTAGTAAGTCAGTTCAAAAAACCCCTTTTGAACTGTGGACAGGAAGGAAACCGAGTTTAAGACACCTGCATGTTTGGGGTTGTCCAGCAGAGGTTAGATTGTACAATCCACATGAAAAGAAATTGGATTTTAGAACGATCAGTGGTTATTTTATTGGTTATCCTGAAAAATCCAAAGGGTATAGGTTTTATTGCTATAATCACAGTACGAGAATTGTAGAGACCGGTCATGCCAGATTCATTGAAAATGGTGAAGTCAATGGGAGTGATAAATCACAAAATGTGGTTATCCGAGAAGTTAGGGTACAAGTTCCTGTACCTATGGCTTCAAAGGAAATTGTTGTTCCTATCATTGATAAACAACTTGACAACATTGAACAACAATCTAATGAACCATCACTCCATAATGAGGCTGTCACCGATGAACCGATGGTAGATGGACCACAAGAAGTAGTATTAAGGAGATCTCAAAGAGAAAGGAGGTCTGCTATTTCAGATGATTATGTGGTTTATCTACACGAATCAGATTTTGATGTAGGAACATGTAAGGATCCGGTTTCATTTTCACAAGCCATAGAAAATAATGATTCTGCTAAATGGATTAATGCCATGAATGATGAATTGAAATCAATGGACCAAAATGAAGTCTGGGATCTCGTTGAATTGCCCGAAGGATACAAGAAAGTTGGTTGCAAATGGGTCGTTAAGACCAAACGCGACTCTAAGGGTAATATCGAACGACATAAAGCTAGACTTGTGGCCAAAGGTTTCACTCAGAAAGGAGGCATCGATTATAGAGAGACCTTCTCTCCTGTGTCCAAGAAGGACTCACTTAGAATCATTATGGCATTGGTAGCTCATTACGATTTATAACTGCACCAAATGGATGTGAAAACAGCTTTTTTGAATGGGAGTTTAGAGGAAGAAGTCTATATGGATCAACATGAGGGTTTCTCCATTAAAGGAAAAGAACACCTGGCTTGCAAACTTAAGAAATCAATATATGGACTTAAACAAGCTTCCCGGCAGTGGTATCTTAAGTTTCATAATACCATTACTTCTTTTGGATTTAAGGAAAACACTGTTGATCGGTGTATATATCTGAAGGTTAGTGGGAGTAAGTTTATATTTCTGATTTTGTATGTTGATGACATATTGCTTGCCACCAGTAATTTTGGTTTATTACATGAAACCAAAAAGTTTCTCTCTATGAATTTTGAAATGAAAGATATGGGTGAGGCATCTTACGTGATAGGAATTGAAATATTCCGGGATCGATCACGTAGATTGTTAGGATTGTCTCAGAAGGCTTATATCGAAAGAGTTCTAGAAAGATTCGGAATGAATAATTGTTCAGCTGGTGATGCCCCTATTCAGAAATGGGATAAATTCAGCCTTATGCAATGTCCGCAGAATGAATGGGAACGAAAACAGATGGAAGGAATTCCTTATGCTTCTGCAGTAGGAAGTTTAATGTATGCACAGACTTGCACTAGACCAGACATCAGTTTTGCAGTTGGTATGTTGGGAAGATACCAAATTAATCCTGGATTGGATCATTGGAAAGCTGCAAAGAAAGTGATGAGGTACTTGTAGGGAACGAAGGATTACATGCTCACATTTAGGAGGTCTGATAATCTAGAGGTGATTGGCTACTCAGATTCGGATTTTGCTGGATGTGTTGACAGTAGGAAGTCCACTTTTGGTTATTTATTTCTATTAGCTGGAGGAGCAATATCATGGAAAAGTGCGAAGCAAACCATCACTACTTCATCCACTATGGAAGCTGAATTTGTGGCATGCTTTGAGGCCACGGATCATGGATTGTGGTTGCGAAATTTTATCTCAGGACTTGGGGTTGTCAACTCTATTGCCAAGCCGCTGAGGATTTATTGTGATAACACCGCATCTGTATTTTTCTCTAAGAATGACAAGTATTCTAATGGTGCTAAACACATGGAACTGAAATACTTTGCCGTTAAAGAAGAAGTTCAGAAACAACGAGTGTCAATTGAACACATAAGCACACTGCTCATGGTTGCAGATCCATTGACAAAAGGATTACCACCAAAGACATTTAAGGAACATGTTAATAGAATGGGTATTGAACGTAGCACATAACAGTTGCTATTTTTATGAAATAAATCGCATTATGTTATTTGTTTTATTTGACACTTTGAGATCTTAATAAAGATGTTTCTGTTTGATACATTCTGTTCTAAATGTGTACGTACATGTATGAGAATAAAATGTATGATGACATGAATAGTCTCTGACAAGGGACATTATTGTTGGACCTTATGAACACACTCCTTTCTTACAAACTAATTAAATAGGTTACTAATGTTGTGGTACATGAAAGGGACTATGTTGTTTTATTGACATGGAACCGTCATGACTCGCATTACTATGTTATTTAATTATAATATTATGATGACCCACTGAAAACCAAGATGAATATGACTTATGGCGCATCTAATGTCTAATTTGTTAAACTCTAACGTTAAGCCATCATATGTGCAAAGTGGGAGAATGTAAAACTAATTTTCTAAATCAGTTTTTAATGACCCACATGATGAGACGCATGTGCTGGCAGCAGTTACGTTTTCACGGAGTTCTTGCTAACGAATTCAGGGGAATGGTCTCCAACTATGATGGGCACGTGGAGAATAACGGTCTTGGGGAAACCGGTCCTCTCTCCACCCATAAAAGGAACCTTCAGAATACCCATCGATTGATATTTGAAAGAGTGTATTGGAATAGGGTAAGAGAGAGAAATAGGTTTTCTATTTTAAAGAAGGCTGAAGCTGAGGATTTACTGTGCTAAAGACTGAAGCTGAGGATTTACTGTGCTAAAGACTGAAGCAAAGGGTTTACTGATCTGAAGATCTGAAGCAGTCAAATATCTACAAAACAAAATGGAGTCAGGTAATAAATTCATTAATGTTCAAATTCTGCTTTATATGATGCTGGTAAAGAATCTGAAAGTTCTAGGTCCTGTAACCAACTAACTGACATTGATTACTAAACAGATTATAAAATTATAACATCTCGGTTTGATTATTATTGAGGAGACGATTTTGTGTTCGTTCTACAATTCATGCCCGTTCGAACGCCAGTCGATTCGTCTGAAAGGGCCGAGATTGCATCAGACAAAGCAGTGGTGAAGTTAGTGGCAGCGATGGAGAAACCACAACATCAATTCAAGAGAAGCAAGCAGCAATGCTCAAACACCTCGCAGATCTGCCCGTCTCCAGGAATCCCAATCACGTAAAACCGAAACCCTATCT
Organism: Pseudotsuga menziesii; assembly: GCA_001517045.1. NCBI lineage: Eukaryota > Viridiplantae > Streptophyta > Pinopsida > Pinales > Pinaceae > Pseudotsuga > Pseudotsuga menziesii. Next base: position 94,264 of record LPNX010108078.1, read on the forward strand.
GCCCTTGCATTTGAATCGGTTGATTTGTTTCTGAAACGTTTCTCGGAGACCAAACAGAAAATACATAAACGGTTAGATGATTTTCACGAAGAAACAAGCACTCAAGATAAAAACCTTCAATAAGCAGATTTGTCTTCTTATAGCACGACAGAGATGTGTTTGTCTGGAATTGAAATTCTGTAAATGCAGAAAAGTCTATACTATTTAGAAGAACACTCAACAAGTGGAATCCTTTGAATTGGACCAGTATTGAAACTTGGGCATGTATTTTTGTGCAACCAGGAAAAATTTAGACAAAACGGTGTCAACGAGCAAATTGGGCACCCATTTGCGTGCATTTAAGATAGGGTTTTGAAGGAAGTATGGAAAAGTACATGTTTACAGCTTTAATCACACTTTTGTGTGCATTTAAGCAAGCCTTGTGTACAGTTGTAAATGCCCTCATTGCTCATTTTAACATATTACAATTCTCAATACTCATCTGTTACCCATGCAAGAATTAAAGCAGAAGAGGAACACTGGGTTATTGATTTTTTCTCTCTATGTTTCTAGCCACATCATTAGGTTCATCATCAGGAGCAAATGAGTCTACGCTGCTCCCTGCTCCTGTCGTAAAATATTAATTGGAGAAACAGGCACTCAGTTTAGGCAAGAGTAAAAGTACATCATCCGGATGCCATGCACAACCATACACAAAGATCTTCCTTCACTGAGCACGCTTCCAAACACAGGCACCACATCTATATTGAAAACACCAAAATCACTACAAAGGAAGATCAGTATATAAAAAGGAGAGACAGAGAATCTTTGGAAATTAGGATAAATGACAACAATTTAAATAGATATGGAGGTTTTGAACTAAGTGAAAATTGGTGACCAGTTATCCACCTCATAAAGAATAAAGGAAACCACAGGTCTACATAAATGCCCATCCTAAACCCGTGGCCTTTGTTCAAAGATTGGTCTTCTTGCCATATTTTATGGCCTAACCTTTATAAAGTCCATAGGCTGACCCTATGTTGCGTGGGAGCTCTCCCCATCCCCTCGCTCCGCTCCCGAAGCTCACTCTCAAAACACTTCCAGTTTTGGGAGCACGCTCCCGAGGCACTCCCTTCCTTTCCTATATTAAACGCTCCTATACTAGGTTGATCATTGTGTCGAGAGGCGCTCTACAGCCCAAGTATGGGGGAGATCTTGTAACGTTATGTAACGTTACTCATGTAACGTTCCTCTTGTAAATGTCGGTCGTAAAAAATAAAAAATTTACTTATCCTCCAAAATAAATGTTGGCCACAAAAACAACCTAATATGGGAGAGACGTTGTAATGTTCATACCTAACAAAACAATAAAAAATAAAAAATTTAATTATCGGCCAAAAAAATTGTCGGTTAGAGAAACAACACAATATGGGGGAGATGTTGTAATGTTCCTACTTAACAAAATAATAAAAAATAAAAAATTGAATTATCCGCAAAAAAAATGTTGGTCGTACACATGGTTTAAAAACCATGTGCAAGGCCTCCTAAACAACCCATGATTTTATTGTACATGGTTTAGGAGGGCCTTGCAAATGGTTTTAAAAGCATGTGCAAGGCCTCCTAAACAACCCCTGGTTTTATTATAAATGGTTTAGGAGGTCGTTGCAAATGGTTTTAAGACCATGTGCAAGGCCTCCTAAACAACCCTTGGTTTTAGGAGGGCCTTACACATGGTTTTAAAACCATGTACAGGGGAGATGTTGTAATGTTCTTTCCTAACAAAATAAAAAATATTATCGGCCGGCCATAAATAGTAATAAATATTAATAATAAAAATATTATATATCGACCTTAAATAAAAATGTGTCTTTTGATCTGAATCACACCAAAACTGATAGTTGAGTCCAATACTTAAGAAGAGATTTGCACCTCCAAAGATTTGATCCCTATCGGCGCTTGATAGAGCCTAGGATTTGGATCTATGTTGGTTTAATGACAATGTTATGGTACCTCCCTTTTCTGCCAAACTCCTACAAAAGTTTTTATGGTTGATCATTTGATGATAATGTTATAAATTATAACTACTAGATGATTGATGTTATATGGTTTAATCCATTTATTCTATAGCTAATTCAACACCTTACATGTTTTTTAGATATAAATCCGTCAAAATATATTAAAATATACTATACAAGAAACACTCCTAAAACGGGAGCTTTTGAAAATTTTGCTTTCTGCTCCACTCCCGCTCCCCGCTCCCAACAACATAGGCTGACCTTCCTTGCACATTCATCATATTAATATTAATGGAATATCATTGAACAATTATTACTTAGCACATTGCCCCTAATGATGAGCCCAACGATGCTCAAAACATAGGGAAAGAAAAAATCAATTATACAGAGTTCCCCTTCTTCTTTAAACCTTTTGAAATTCTTACCAGGATGTGGAATGTTAATGAACATGTAACTTAAGTGATGTGACCCTCTATGGTTGCCTGCAGACTGTTTTTTGACAATATTTTCTCACCGTGCAACTTAGAACACCATGATATATGGATAAAGGATGCATGGATTGTTAATGTAGGTGGCTTGTTTAGTGTTTTTGTGCTTCACTGGAATGCCACTCTACCAATGATGAAGTACATGACGGCAGCAACATCAGTCTATGAACAAGGAATTAGTTGTTGGATATAAATTGCAGATTGCAACAGAGTTTAGAAGCGTTGAAAACTTCTAGTCAATCTAACACTTCATCAATTAATAGAAAGTGTGCAGTTACACCATGAAAATAAAGCTTCATCAAATTGTTGTGAAAGGGGGAGAGGGATCCTGGGTACGGGTTCTCTATGGGACATGGCAGTAAATGGGGTGTTTCCTATATAAAGACCTCTCTCAATTTTATTGTTGCTCTGCAATTTTGTAATTGGCCCGAAAGTTTTGCCCGTGATTTACTAAAAGAATAACAGAATTTATAATTGGCATTGATTCTCTGTTGTGTTAACCTCTGTTGTAATGAATGTGTATCGATGATGGATAATGCCATTGATAAGTTAATTTGCAGAAACATATGTGATTGAGTTGTCATTGTTCCGTTGTGTTTGTTTTGATTTGTAGGGGGCTTAGTCTCTTTGCATCATAAAGTCTACATATAACATATGAAAGTCCAATGTCAATGGTGATTGGAATAATCCCAACACTGAGTGGAAATCATCATGATTCTTGGGGATTGGTACCAAGATATCCACAGCAAGCTCAGTATCAGCAATAATCAGCACCCATCCATCATTGGCCTATGGTATGGCTAGGGCCAACCTGGGAAACTCATCATTTTGTTGCACCTGAGGGAAGTGCCACTTGTGCCTAGGCTTCCCTCTCTCTAACCGTTGACCCAGTTCAGTGCCAGTTGTGCCTACACTCCCCTCTCTCTGACTGTTGACCCAGCTCAGTGGCAAGGCCTACGCTTGATGTGTTAGGATGGCCCAGAGCAAACAGAATGGGCAGGGCAAGCCTCAGGTGGTTCCCTGCACATGGTACAAGGAGCACCTCGACAAAATTCCAACTACCTCAGTTGGGCCACATCCAACCCCATGTTCTATAATTGCACCAAAATCTTCATGTAAAGGTTCATACTAATTAGTAATTAGTGAAGTTGTCATACCAGCTGAAACTTCTCGCAAGTTGGTTGCTATTAAATAAAACACCATTTATTTTTCTTCCAGGTAAGAAAGAGCACTTCCCCTCTTATCAACAACCACGTTGCTCATAACTCTACAACCCAATGAAGCTTATCCCCTAACAAGGCTAATTTACAGATCATGGAAATGGGAAGGCACCGGCCAAAGGAGACTGCTGCGAGTCACATGGTTCGAGTTCGGCAACGATAAAATTTGATTCGAATTCGACTTTTCTGATGGGGTTTGAATGAGATTCTTCATTAAATTTGTCTATATACATATTTCAAAATATAATTTATAATTTATAATATATTTACCTATTATATATAATATCCCTCATATATACATAATATCTATTACTGTATCAATAAATTATAAAATATAATATATGCCTACAATATTAGTATGCAATAAACATAATATAAACCATATACTTCATGTAAACAATATATTTTATACTTTGTGATATATTTTATAACCTTGCTATCCTATGATAAACCTAACCTACCATCGGTAAGGGAAATAATTCAAGGCGGTAAACGAAAAATGAATGCAAATAAATGAAGGCGGTAAACGAAAAACGAATAGAAGCTTGACGCAGCATGGCCACTATAATGTCAAGAGGGAAATGATTAGTCGCACGGACACTAATTAGCACCCATGAATGTCTATTGTATTTTGTAATGCATTGAGATCTCAGTTCTCACTTACTTTGCATATGAATATTAATTAATTTGATGGGCGAAGCGCCAAAACAAATTCAGTAGAATACAATTCGGGGAGATGAAGTTTGGACGCATGAAGGAATGTATCGGCAGCGAAGGTGTGTCACGCAGCGGGGGAATGGACACAAGTGGAGCAATGTACACACACCTAAAGGTTGGACCCAAAATTCTCAAGCCAAATTTGGATGAATTTCAGTTTTTTTGTTCAGGTTTGGCGAATTTCAAACCTGTAGGTTAAGATTCGACGAATCTTGTGACTTATAGCGCAATCCTAAGTAGAGGTAGCCGAGATAGAAAACCAGATAATATGTTTAAGAGCTTCAGCTATATATTTCCTTAGTAGAATATCCTTTACTAGGGATGTCACGTAACCATTTGACTCAATCTCCTACCAACAAGCATACCACCAAGAATAAGTACCCAAGCAAAGAAAGCATTTTGGGTTTTGTAAGAAGCTTCCAAACATTGCGAATCCTCAAAATCCATGTTTTTTAAATAGAATCCAATTTCCATATCTTGTTCAGTCTTCCCTCCAAAATGAACCTTATTTGAAAAATGCCTTTGAGATGTTGCACTTCCAATCTTTCCGCTTGGCTTGGACAAAGAAAGAGAGGGGAAGGAGGTCTGCAAGCCTAGTTTGATAAATAGGGAGCCAATGATCAAATTCTTAACTCTATCCAAGAATAGCCTATCACAATTAGACAACCTACACTTATCTTCAATTCAAGCCATGGAACCAGATCTTTAGACCAGGCATCAAGATGTCCCTAACAGAGTTGATGTATTTTCTGTAGAATCTAAAGGCAAAAATTAGGCATGTATCAAGACTTTGCCTTCATGTAGCAAAATGGGGGAATCATAGATCAAAGTGGTCATTAAATATGAACCAACAAGAAGGGAATGTCCCTTCTAGGTGAGAAAAGGCGAGAAAAGGCTCAACAAACTGTCAGACCTTCCAAATACTTTGAGTTGGTGTTGTCCCTTTAATCTTAACTAGAGTGACCGATAAGGGTTCAGAGACTAAGATCTTGCCATGACTTTGTCCTCAAGGACTCTCAAGAAAGATACAATTTCTTAAAAGCACCTCACGTGCTTCTTTTTCTTCCAACACATGAATCACCAACTTAGCATAGAGAACTTAGGCCTAGGTTCAAGTTTTGATAATCCCCAGACAACCCTAGTTTATGGGGATACAACACAACTCCTCAGGTTTCCTCTATGAAAACCGTTACCACCAAAAGGGTTTGCCCAAGAAAAGACTTCTCAAGGCCTTCTCCTGGAGAAATTTATGTCACAAGGTTCAGGTTTGAGTTCGAATTTGGTGACCATTAAGTTCGATTCAGATTCGAAATTTCCAATGAACTTAGAAATAGGTTCACCATCAGGTTGGTTATATACATTCTTCAACATATATAGAGAGAGACAAGGGAATTGCAAATTGCAAAAGGAAGTAGAATAGATTCTTCAAACTTCAAAATTTTAAATAATTTCCATCATGTCAAATACTTAGCATTAAGTCAATATCATGGAGTAAAGTTATCAATAAGATCAATAAATACTTTATTTAGTTAATATTTTAAAAAAACCTTATTTATAAATATGGAACAAATTTATTTACAATGCGTAAATTTATTATGAGTTCCAATACAAAGAAAAGATTAAGAAAGGCATTTATTTATTATGTGAGATATTTATATTAAATAATAAGAAAAATTACAAAGAAAATGACAAAATTACAACTTCAGACTTCACGGTTCCAACTTTTGATTCGGTTGTTACTTGTAAGTTGTAATATGTCGACTGCCACAAACTCCAAGAAGAACAGGAAGAGTCAAAAGACTGCAATGTACGCTCCCAATCACACGGAAATAGTGATTCTTCACATCGTCTCCCCCTTCAAGTTCTAGCTTCGAGCAATTAAATCCGTTGGCAGTCACGTCGTCCCCCTTCGACTAGTTTCCAACATCAACTAGATAGCGGGTTTTGCAATTGGTCTCCAAATTGAACATTGTCTGTGGGTTGAGACTCAAGCTTGGACACCAATCATCTACAAAGTCAAGCAAGTGTCAAAGTGAGATCACAAGTCGAGCTCAGCCAAGGTTCATTTTCAACTACGACTTCAGATGAAATGAATGGGGGGCTCGATATTGTCAGTGGGTAGAGAATTAGGCTTTATGAAATGAAAGTTTAAAACCCTTAAAAATTCAAACTTTTGCCATTAGGTTTTCCTTATCGCATTCGGCGAACCTAAACGAAGTTTTAAATTTTTTTGAGGTTCTGTTGGAAACAGGTGACAACCGTTCTCTCGGTGGCTGCATAACAGACTTACCAAATTAATTTAGTTTGTTCAGTTAAGAGTAACCGTGAAAGAAATGTATATATTTCTTGAATTCTCGTAGAGAAGAGTCGAAGAGTTGTAAGCTGTTGTAATCTTCATTCATTGAATAATAAGGAAGACCGATACCATTGCTTCGTGGATGTTTCCCTCTTGGGGGTTTTACCACAGTAAACTTTTGTGTTCATTTATGAATGTTTGTTAATATTTTATGTGTATTATTTTCTCTGTGGACCTCAGATCCAACAAGTGGTATTAGAGCTTGAGTGCTGAAAGAGACTGTGTGGTAGAATCCAAACCAGTAGAAGTGGTTGTCGTCATGAAGGTGCCTGGAACTAGCTAATTACTGCTGAACGTGGAGGTAGTCAGAAGAATCCATTGTGGAGTTCTGCGTGGAGAATCGCCTGGCTATGGAACTGCTACGAGTTGCTTGCAGCGGTGAAGAATTGCTGGACGAGAGGCCTGTGTCTGTTGCTGCCAGCAAATCGAGATCTCTGCTGAGAGACTCGATCCTGTGGAGAGACGTTGCGTGTAGTCTAAAGAAACCAGGGCATCAGCGTTGAGGAGAGCGCAGATTGCTTCTGCACATGTAGAGCTGCCAAGAAGAGTTCAATGAGGAAGTTTGCGTAGAGCTGCCGAGAAGAGTTCACTGAAGAAGAAGTCTGCGGTTTGCTGATATTCTGCGTGTAAGGGATGGCCGTACTTTTTTAAAGAAAAGTGGATTCTTGTCTTTGAGTTAAGAAAATAAAAATGTGATATTTTTTATTTTGGAAGTTTGGAATAATTTTTTTTTGGAAGGCTGAAATTGGTTCATTAAAAAATTCTTGAGAAAATGGCAAAAACACAGAGTTTTAAATTTGAAATTGAAAAATTCAATGGGAGCAACAATTTTGAGTTGTGGAAGGTCAAGATCAGGGATATGCTGATACAGCAAGGAGTGGCGAAGGCACTAGTAGGGAAAAACAAAAAACACTATGATATGTCCAATGAAGACTGGAACGAGATAGATGAAAAAGCTTTGAGTGCTATTTGATTATGCTTGGTCAACGATGTTTTATTTAACATTGTGTCTGAAACTACAGCAGCAGGTCTCTGGACAAAATTGGAAAGTTTGTATATGACTAAATCCTTGACAAATAAAATCCTCCTGAAGCGACAGTTATTTACCTTGTGTATGTAAGAAGGTACAAAAATTTCTGATCACTTGAATGCATTCAATACTCTTGTTTGTCAGTTTTCTAGTATGGCAGATATTATTAGTTATGAAGACAAGGCGATTTTAATGTTGTGCTCTCTGCCTGAGTCATTGGCACATTTTGTAACCTCTATTAGTTTTAGTTCTGTTGAGTCTATTACCTTTGATGATGTTGTGGGAGCCTTAATTTTTGAGGAAACTCAAAAGAAATCTAGTCTTGAAAACTCGACATCAGAAGTAATGATAGCCAGGGGAAGAACCAGTGAAAGAGGACAACATTCAAGGGGTACATCAAGATCAAAGTCGAAGGGCAAAAAGAGTAAATTGAAGTGTTGGTTTTGCAATAGAGCAGGACATCTTAAAAAAGATTGTTGTAAACGCAAGCAAGCTTCTAGGGAGGAGAACTCTACAAATGAGGCAAACATAACAGAAAATGATTCAGGTATGATTGATGAGGTATTAACTACTTCTACTGTCTCAGAATATCATTATGGTTGGTTAGTTGATTTTGGAGCATCTCGTCACATGTGTCTTCATAGAAGTTGGTTTCAAAAATACCAATCTGTAGATGACGGGATAGTTTATATGGGAAATAATGTTACATGTAAAACTGTTGGGATAGGGAGTATCAGAATTAAAATGTATGATGGGATTGTTAGAACTCTAACAAATGTGAGACATGTACCTGAACTAAGGAAGAACTTGATATCAATGGGAGTTCTTGATAATGTTGGTTACAAATTTGTGGTTCAAGGTGAAGTTATGAAGATATCAAGAGGTATCTTGGTTGTTATGAAGGCAAACATATTCGAGAACCTGTATAAACTTGAAGGGAGAACGAAAATCAATCACGCAACAGTAGCATCAGTTGGTGCAGCAGACTTCACTCGTCTATGGCATTAGCGGTTAGGTCATATCAGCGAAAGAGGAATGAAGGTACTTGCTGATCGGAAGTTGCTTCCTAGTTTAAAATCTGTAGATTTGAAGTTTTGTGAGCATTGTGTTTATGGTAAACAAGCTAGACAAAAATTTAAATCTGGAAAACACACTAGTAAAGGTATCCTAGACTATATTCATTCTGATCTATGGGGACCATCTCCTAAAATTTCTTAGGGGGGATCATCATATTTCGTTAGTTTTATAGATGATTACTCAAGGAAAGTCTGGATCTATTTGTTAAAGAGAAACGCAGATGTTTTTGATATATTTAGGCAGTTTAGAGCTTTGGTTGAAAAGAGCACAGGCAGGTTCATTAAATGTTTTAGAACAGATAATGGAACCAAGTTTACTTCTAAGGAATTTGAAAATTATTGCAAGAAGGATGGGATCGAGAGGCATAAGACCACTGTTTACAATCCGCAGCAAAATGGCGTTGTTGAACGCATGAACATGACTCTTCTTGAAAGAGCAAGGAGTATGCTCAGTAATGCAAACTTGCAGCAGGAATTGTGGGGGGCATTGCTTACAGCTTGTTACCTGGTCAATCGATCACCATCAACGACCATTGACTACGAAATTCTGGGAGAGGTATGGACAGGTCAACAATGTGATTATTCTAATCTTAGAGTATTTGGTTGTGAAGCATATGCTCCTATTCCCAAAAATCAACGTTCCAAACTAGATCCTAAATCAAGAAAATTAATCTTTGTTGGCTATGGTGATGGTGTTAAGGGGTATAGATTGTGGAATCCTACTGTCCACAAAATCATCATGAACAGAGATGTAACATTTAATGAACTTTATCAAATTTAGATGTGAGTAATGATTTGAAACATGCTAATGTACCACAGTTTTAGCAAGTTCAGTTTGATACTCAGTCATCTACAAAGGGGAATCATGAGGATGTCCAGGAAGAGATATTCACGAGGACACTCCTCAAGAAGAGGATGAGCAGACATAAATAGAGGAGATACCACAGCAATCTCTACGGAGATCTACACGAGACAGAATTTTTCCAAAGAGGTATGATGATTTTGTCACATCTGTTGCTTTCATTTCTAATGAAGGAGAACCTGACAGTTATCAGGAAGCATTGAAAGTGTTCGACAGTGACAAATGGAAACTTGCAATGAAAGAAGAAATGGATTCTTTGGCAAAGAACAAGACATGGGATCTTGTGGAACTTCCGGAGAGTAGGAAAGTGGTTGGCTGCAAATGGGTGTACAAACTGAAGAAAGGAGCTGATGACACTGTACTGAAGTGCAAAGTGAGACTAGTTGCAAAAGGGTTTTCTTTCATTTCTAATGAAGGAGAACCTGACAGTTATCAGGAAGCATTGAAAGTGTTCGACAGTGACAAATGGAAACTTGCAATGAAAGAAGAAATGGATTCTTTGGCAAAGAACAAGACATGGGATCTTGTGGAACTTCCGGAGAGTAGGAAAGTGGTTGGCTGCAAATGGGTGTACAAACTGAAGAAAGGAGCTGATGACACTGTACTGAAGTGCAAAGTGAGACTAGTTGCAAAAGGGTTTTCTCAGAAAGCAGGTATTGACTTTCATGAGGTTTTTTCACCAGTTGTAAAACTTGCTTCTATCAGAATTTTGTTAGCACTAGTTGCCTCGTATGATTTGGAGTTAGAGCAGCTAGATGTCAAAACAGCTTTCTTACATGGAGATTTAGATGAGGAAATTCTCATGGAACAACCAGAAGGGTTCGTTCAGAATCGCAACAAGAGGTTTGTTTGCAAGCTCAGAAAATCATTGTATGGCTTGAGGCAGTCTCCCAGGCAATGGTACAAGAAATTTGACTCTTTCATGGTGAGTCAAAATTTTACTAGGAGTGAGTATGATCATTGTGTGTACTTTAAAAAGTTGGAAAATGACACGTTCATTATTTTGGTGTTATATGTTGATGATATGCTTGTCGCAAGCAAGAGCATGTTTGAAATCAGCAGGTTAAAGGCTCAGTTGGCTAGGACATTTTATATGAAGGATCTAGGAGCAGCAAATCAGATCTTGGGCATGCAGATACATAGAGACAGGAAAAATGGCAAGTTGTGGTTATCACAAAAGAAATATGTGGAGAAAATACTTCAGAGATTCGGTATGAATAAGGTGAAACCTGTTAATATCCCTTTAGCTTCTCATTTCAAGCTTTCTTCAGGTTTGAGTCCTAAAAATGATGAAGAAAAGCAGTATATGTCTCATATACCATATGCTAATGCAGTAGGAAGTCTAATGTATGCGATGATAAGTACAAGACTGGATATTTCACATGCAGTTGGTGTTGTCAGTAGATACATGGCAAATCCAAGAAAAGAGCATTGGGCAGCATTGAAATGGGTGCTTCAGTAACTAAGAGGCACAAGCAACTATTGTATCACTTTTGATGGTTGTAGTGATGAAGTCAGTGGTTATGTTGATTCTGATTTTGCAGGTGATTTGGACAAAAGGAGGTCCACTTTAGGTTATGTCTTTACTCTTGCAGGTGGAGCTATTAATTGGATGTCAAAGCTTCAGAATATTGTTGCTTTATCCACTACAGAAGCATAATATATAGTTGCTTCACATGCTTGCAAAGAGGCAGTCTGGTTAAAAGATTTGTTGGGTGAGTTAGGAAAAGTTCATAACACTATAAAAGTTTTTTGTGATAGTCAAAGTGCTATTCATTTGGCTAAAAATCCAGCTTATCACAGTAAGACAAAGCATATTCCCGTAAAATACCATTTTGTTAAGACATGTTGTTGATGAAGGTGGAGTGGTTCTTGAAAAGGTTCACACTAAAAAGAATAGTGCAGACATGCTCATGAAGCCGGTTACTTTAGAGAAGTTACGGTGGTGCCTAGCTTCTCTAGGCTTGCAGGAAAAGTGATGAATAGAGCAATGAGCAAGGTGTCAGGTAAATTGTTGTCAAGGTGGAGATTGTTGGAAACAGGTGACAACCGTTCTCTCGGTGGTTGCATAATGGACTTACCGAATTAATTTAGTTTGTTCAGTTAAAAGTAACCGTGAAAGAAATGTATATATTTTTTGTATTCTCGTAGAGAAGAGTTGGAGAGTTGTAAGCTGTTGTAATCTTCATTCATTGAATAATAAGGAAGACCGATACCATTGTTTCGTGGATGTTTCCCTCTTGGGGTTTTACCACAGTAAACATTTGTGTTCATTTATAAATGTTTGTTAAATTCTTCTGTGTATTATTTTCTTTGTGGATCTCAGATCCAACGGGTTCGCCAAACTTCAAACTTGAAGGCTCAAGTTTAGCGAACTCGAGGCCCAAGTTTGGAAAACTCTATGACATAGTTCTCTAGTTGTTGGTATGCACTTAGTGAAGGAACTCAACAAGAGTAATAACACACATGAGTGGCAAACAACAGCTTGGTACAAATCTAGAACATTTTTCAATCTTCTTTCAAGTCTTTGAATAACCACTTCCTAGAGCTCTTTAGGAGAGGATTTGGGAGTGAAGAGGGGGCACAGAAATTTAAAGCTCTAGATAGGTAGAATTCATCACTAGCCATGTCATTCTATCCAACTTGGAATATTCCTCTAGCTTTGCCTTAGTATTGGATATTGGCCTATTGGATTTTTGACCCAAATGCATCACAAAATAATAGTATTTCTCCCATGAACATTGGTCCTTCAAAATAGTGAGGAATGATTCATCCTCAAAAATGCCATTAACCAATTGTCATGAGTCATCCCCAAGGAAAGAAATTCCTTTCATTAGGCATGTGCACTACCTGTTATAGATGAGATATCCTAAAGCTTCAACACTCATACATACAAGGTTGGGGGCCGAAAGGAATGAAAAAGTCCCACCTCCTCCACCTTTTTACATTAGTTAATACTAAATAGAAAGGCAGGTTGAAGCCTCAACAAAGAAGTTTTACAACTTTGCTATGAATTTTGAAATCCCAGGGCCTTAAGCATAGCCAAGATAAAAGGTCAACCAACATGATCAAAAGCCTTCTTAAATCCAATTTTAATGAACAAGGCATCCAAACCAAAAGTTCATGTCCACTCCATTACTTGTTATGGCATTGCCCAAGATAAATAAGCTTTTGATGAAGCTTGTATGTTTGAGTTGAATGATCTTGGGCAAGATATGCTTAAAGATGAGAGCTAGTGCCCTAGCTAGAATCTTGTAGGACACAATTGTTAGTTTTTCCTCTAATTCTAGATCTTATTTACACATTCAATTATTTTTATCCTCGGCAATCATAAACTGCTGAAATAATAATTGTAAACACATTAGATTTCTAACTCATATGCAATGGAAATATAGTATATACACAAAGAATTATCAAATTTGACACAAGTAATTACCCTAGAAACCCCAACCTGGGGAAAACAAGCAAAATTGTGATCCTTTAAATATTTGACAAAGAGAATAAACCTAGAGATTTACAACAGCTGAACTTACAACTCTGTTCAGCAAGAAAATGGCAAATTAGCCTTCACAGGAAAATCATTTTCCTCAATGAAAAACTCAGTTCACTAACTCTCTCTAAGAAAATTGTCCAAGCTCTACCATACGGCATGTACGGCCTGCTCTGCACTGAAAAATGGATGTACGGATTTTGTACTGTACGGGCTATTTATGATCCATACACCCTACAGGTTGTACGATTTTTATATGCCTGCACTCTACAACTCCTATCCATGTTGTATGGCTCCCTCTCAATCTTTGTACGGATTCCCTTGGCCTTCTCTCTCTACTGGTTGATCCTTTGCTTGTAAAGATGAACCTTCTCCTTGCTACAAACTCTTTTTCTCTTTAAGTCAAATTCTTAGACTTTTCCAACTTGGGTTAATCTCTAACTCAAGACTTCTAGCTTGAGGTTCTCACAATCTCAAGACTTCTTTGTCTCCAAGATCTCTCTCTTGCTTCACTTGAAAATAACCCATTTCTCGAGAGCAAGAGAAATCTAGATCTAAAGAATGTGTCAAATGTTACTCCTTAGATCTTCTCTTATAACATTACAATAAGCAAAGACCATGGGCTCAATAAAAGGATGTTATAAAATAAACTTAATGTCTAGAGAGTATCTTTCGGACGACTTCTACATGCTCAACACATCACCAATGGAGAAGTACCTATACAAGCTGCAAAATCTAACAGTCCATCTTAGCGAGGAAAGTACTTCTAGAAGAACCTCCACCTGGATCTATCTCTGATCTTCCCGCATCATCTGATGCTGTAGTTTCTCCCTCTGAACTGGAAGACTTCCTTGCCACTTGCTTTGGAATCTGCTCTGAAGATCTATTCCTCCTAACCATGGTCCTAGGAATCTCCACTTGTTCCTGAGCATCCATCAATGTCATCTCATACCACTCATCCTGAAAGTATTGGAAGAAGCACCATGCCCATCTTCTGGATTAGAAGGCTAACTCCTCGGTATCAACTCAATCTTCGAAGCCTCTTGATCACTCTTTGTCACTAACATCAATCCTCAATCCAAGATCCCCTTTGACCCACATACAGGTTGACCCAAAAACCTATACAACTTGCCTCGTCTGACACCAAGTATCACTGCTCCATCCTGGTGGCTCCCTCTGACCGTATGAGTACCTATCCATCCTGGAACACAACCCCATACCCCTTGTAATCTAGAGCTGAGACTGAGAACAAGTTCATCTTTAGCTCTGGAACATACATCACTCCTACCACTTCCAAAGGTCCTCCTGACTCTAGCTTGAATAACATTATTCCAACCCCCTTTACTGCATGTATGGTGTCCACCCCACAAGTCACATGGCAGTCTGAGTTTGTCTCTGAAACTCTAAGGAACACATCCCTCATCCACATCATATGGCTAGATGCACCACTGTCCACAACCCATGCATCACTGTCCTCAAGCTAGGCACCTTTAACACTAGTGCCAGAAAGACAAGAAGCAAATGAGAATTCCTTCTCAAACTTGGTTGTAAACTCATCAACCTCTGTTGATGCTGCAACATTTGTCTTCATGTTTCCTTTCTTCCTAGTTGACTTTTACCATGTCCTACTACCCATCATCATAGGACACATCCCACTTTCTCTTCCTTGCATTACTTGCAAGAACAATGTTCTCCTCATCACCATCACCCTTTATTTCTTGCTAAGAAAAGCCTCCTCCCAAGTCTCTTCCTAGATGAAGCCATCCCATAGCCTCTCCTAGTTAGAAAGATGTTTCCATGACACAAATCCCTTAACAAAGGTGGTCCACTACTCTGAAAATCCATTCAAAGTTGTCCTTAGCAATTTTGAGTTTGGAATTGTCTCCCCAACTTCAGCCAACTCATCACGAACCTATGATATCCTAGTGAGATAAGAAGTCATTGTATCAGTGTTGGACATCATGGTGTTCCTGAGTTTTTTCCTCAACACCACTCTCCTGTTGTGGTTGTCACTATGATACAACTTTCTCAAAGCCTCCCACATCTCCCTAGCGGTCTTCTTTCTAGGCAAGTGAGGAACCACATGATCCTTAACCCCATCTAGAATGATCCTTCTAGCTTTCACGTACTTCTTCTAATGAGTGGCCAAAAGAATGGCATCAATAGCAGGTGTGAGAGTTTTATCCACAAACTCCTAGATCTTGTTCTCCTCTAGCATTAACGCTATCCTTTCCCTCCAAGTAATGTAGTTAGATGACCCATCCAACCCATCCTCAAACCTAAGACCATAGGCCATCTATGTCCAACTAACCAACTACTACCAACAAGACTCTCTTCTCGATGAAGAAGAAATATGCACTTACAACAGATAACACCTGTGCCCCAAATCAATCTTTTGCAACTCATAGTTTAATGCTAACTGTTACACTGCACCTATACCCAACGCACCTTCAGGTATACCCCAGGGAGAGAGAGCCAATTCTCTCGACCAAGGAGTGTTGTCGAGTAATGGTGGTCATGGTTGGGCCCTTTGGTTCCTCCTTTAGGAGTATTATGGCTTAATAGCACTACTGACTACCCTTTGCTGGGGTTTTTAACCTCGGGGTTGGTGTCCGGGGCTCCTACGGGTTGACCACTGGGTCACATGGATCCCTATCCTGTTTGTGTGCTTTGATGGCCTCTGCTTCAGCTACGAGACATTCGTCTCCCTTCACAGCCACAAGGACACCCTCCTGGCCCCTTAGTTAGCTAGCGCTCTCTCTCCTAGGCATTCTTCCTCAACAGGATGTTCCCTCCTTCACCAAGTCGTACATGTTGTTTAAGGGGGGCATTGAGGGATTTTACAGCATCTTGAGGTTAGTAGGTGCATAACGCCCCCCTTCTAGCTCAATCCAGCCTTTCGTTCAAAGTGATTCGTCTAATTAGGCTATTTTTGGCACCCATGGGACTAAATACCCTAGGTAGCCTACCTTGAGCCTACATTAGATCTTAATTTATTATTATCTTGTTTTAATTTTAAGTAGACATTTTATACTTTCAAATTAACATTTTAAATGCATGTCAGCCTGGATATTTTTGTAATAAGTGAGTGTGAGATCATATAAATAGATCTCCTCATTTTCATTTTAAGACATGAGATAAGTGGGATTATTACTATGTTGCTATTTTACCCTAACTAGGGCTCTTTGGAGAGAATACGCCCCTCTTGAGGAGGATTTTTTTGATTATCCAAGTTGGTTGTTGGAAGTTCTTTGATTGAATTCTCTTTCATGGTGATGCTTAGATTTGTTTGCTAAACACAAGCACACTGAGGTTTGGTATCTAATCTCTTTGTTTAAATGTTGGTGGATGATGCATATTCATGACTGAAAGGTAGCTTTAGGGCTGCATTTTTTCTAGAGTAGGCCATTTTCTAGCCTTTTGTCACCTTGGAAGGACGAGGCACGTTTCCTTGTGAGAGTCCTCTAGGGTTTATCCTTAGTATTCTAGATTAGTTGCCTAACTAGGTTTTCTTCCCTTCGTTTGGAAGCCTTTTTCTTCTTGGATGCCCTAGGGCTAGGGCATCTTGGCAAACCCTTATCCTCATCCCCTACCTAAAACAATATTGTTTTTCCATTTCTGACCCTCGTTCTCTTGTCCCTTCCCTTTCGCAGCCTCCTATCCACTCTTTCTCACCCTCAGCTACCTTTCCTTCTTACCCTTTCCACACTTGAGTCTGCCTCAAGGCAGCGCTAAACTACCCCAGCACCCTTGCTTCTCCCTCCTTTCCTTCAAGCAGCCTTCCTAACACTCCTTCACACCTTTGTTGCTCCCTTTCTTACCTTCGTTGCACTTCAAAAGAAGCCTGAGCAGGCATGTTGCTGCCTCGGCCTGCTCTCCTAAGACATCCCCATAGGTCTCTCCTCCTCTCCTTGATTTTCCATCTATCCTTGGGACTGGTTTAAAATTTCCCAAGTGCTTTTTCCCTACCCTCGGCTGCCCCCTGTATCCACCCTTGCACTCTCGGGTCTGCTTCTGAGGCAGCCCTAACACTGTTTCTTCACCTTGGGCATGCTATTGCAACAGCCCTAACCTTCGCCTCTCATATCTTCATTCTCTGCTAAGCTCGAGCTCCTCACTCCTAGGGCTAGTGCAGACCTTGGTTCACCTCCTTTCCTTCTCTCTTGGCCTTCACTAAGTACTAAGGATGCACTTACAGTGGCAGCCTTCCCTTATGCACTTTCCCTTTGCATCAACTTTTGTCCCTACACACCAACAAGCAATATTGGTTAGTGACTTGCATATAAATTGTTTTATTGACAGACTTGATAATACGTTTTATGCATATTTTGTTTAGAAAATCATTGCTTAACCTCTCAGACTTTGTTATATTGTTGTTTTACTAAAACCGTTGTTGTCATAAATATCTACTGTACTGATCAATGCTTGTTGCATGTACTGTTGTACTTATGTGTTTCAGATGATTATTGGGCAGTGATAAATGCTTATACTTACATAATACTTGCACCTTTAGCTTGTTGTTTGCATATTGGAATAATTGGATGGTTGTTTGCTAACCTTTTGGATGGATGCACTGCTACAAACGCTTATATATATCATACTCACATTCAATACTTTTCCTTCACTCTTTGGTTTGACTCCATTAGGCACTTGTCGCAAATTTCACTTGTTAGTAACATACATTCGTGTGTCCAAGTGTCATTTTTGCAGAGTTGTAATAGGGGTGTCCCCTAGGAGACTTAGGCTTCCAGAGCAGTCAGGCGAACTGACTAAGGTGACAGTGGTCACTTCTTCCTCACATGATTGTCGGTGGCTTGACTGCCATTTCAATTGGTAACGGATACCATGTTAGTTTTTCCTCTAATTCCATATATGATCTACACAATTATAATTTATTTGCAACAATCATGAGCTCCTGAAATAATAATTGTAAACACACTGGAATTCTAAATCATATACAGCAGAAATATACAGAGAAAATTATCAGATTTGACAATTAATTACCCTAGAAACCCAATCTTGAGAAAACCAACATAAGTGTGATCCTTTAAATATTTGATAGAGAGAATAAACTCAAAATTTTACAACAACTAAACTTACAACTCTGTTCAGCAAGACAATGGAAAATCATCACTCATAGGAAAATCACTTTCCTCACTAAAAACCCTAGTTCACTAACTCTCTCTAAGCAAATTGTCCAAGCTCTACCGTATGGCCTTAATGGTCTGCAGAGTCGACCTGCTCTGCATAGAAAATGGAGTTGTATGGATTTGTGTATTGTACATCATGTGTACAATCTATACACCCTGCATAAGATCCATACAGCTTGCAGGCTGTACGGTTTTTCTTTGTCTGCACTATACAGATCCTATCCATGATGTATGGCTCCCTCTCAATCTATGTACAGACGCCCTTGCCCTTCTCTCTCTACTAGTTGATCCTTTGATTAAAAAGGTGAACTAATCTTCTCCTTGTTGCAAACTCTATCTCTCTCTTTCAGTCAAATTCTTACAATTTTCCACTTGGGTTTAAACACTAACTCAAGACTTCTAGCTTGAGATTCTCACAATCTCAAGACTTCTTTGTCTCCAATATCTCTCTCTTGCTTCACTTGAAAACAACCCCTTTCTTAAGAGCGAGAGCACTCTAGAACTGCAGAATGTGTCAAATGCTTCTCCTTTGATCTCTTTTTATAACTTTACAATAAGCAAATACCATGGGCTCAATAAAAGGACTTTATAAAATAAAGTTAATTTCAAGGGAGTATCTTTTGGACGACTTCTACATGCTAGACACATCGCCAATGCTATCTAAGATACAAAAACCAACAACAATCAACAAAGTTATTGTCCTCCAATTCGTGATGTGTTTTGGGTCACCAAGTTTTGAAATGAATATGATCAGACCCTAATTGATTTTTCTCCCATTTTTACTTCCCATTAGCTTATTTGTAGATCTAAAGAAAGTCAAGGCTAACAAAGTCCCACATGGCTTTGTAGAAATCACATAAGGACTCATTCACAGTTGACACTTTCTCCTTGGAATTCTCCATCAAAGCCATTGCCAGCGCCTCAAAGGTAAAACCCTACTCACGCACACTCATTTGCTCTTCCAAGATGAAACATAAGAACACATCAAGGCATGTTTGCATGGTCTCACCCTTTGCTCCTACATAGGATCTTGAAATTGGAGGGCCATTTTGCAGTGTGGTTAACGAATTCATGTACAATGCCTTCTTGGCTAGTGAGTCAACACAAAGTTGTTTGCAAAGCTACAATCATCTCACCTACTTTTGTGGCTAAAGATTTGAAGAAATCATCCAAAGCCATGTCTCCCATTTTAATCCAATGCCACTAATACCATGGCTACACCTATCTTGCCCATCCAATGAAGTTTAGGCACTCGGCCTTGTTTATCTTCATCATATGAGCCAGACCAAAGCATCCAATGGATACACTCCAAGTCATCCTTAGCAATTGTTTGAGGCTTATACCTAGTGGAGGTGATATGGGATCTATAACCCTTAGAAATGTGACAATTCAAGTGTTGATATCCTCCCACCATATGATTCCATCCTTGTCTCCCTAAGTACCAGCATAGATACATGTTAAACTCGGATCTATCAAGCATCGAAAGGAATCCAATTTCTTGAGGTGCAATTTTTTCTTATCTTAAATTTTGTACGTGTCTAGGAAAAAAGTTACACCTCAAGAAATTTGATCCCTCTTGGTTTTTGATAGATTTGGGCTTAAGATGGATCTACGATGTTTTTTATGGTTTTATGAGCAGACATGGATTTTTTAATTATTTTTTATTTGGTTTTAATTTTTTATTTTATGAGCTGACAATATTTTTTTTAATTACTTTTTATATTTGGTAATTATATGACGTTACATTACATGACAACATCTCCCCCATACTAGGTTGTAGAGCACCTCACTACTCTCAACGCAACTAGGTAATAGGGTTCCATATTATTTTGATGGAATCAACACACTTAGGGTTTTTCAAATGGGAAACATTCAAGATGAACATTGTTCTATGCAAGCTCATTTTTTCAACTAGCCAAGAAACTAAAAAGTAAATCTACCAATAGTCAAAGATGTCTCCCAAAACCTGCACTGGCCTTCTTCCAAAGCAATAGAGAAAAAGAATTTTTTTATTAGAAATTATACCTCAATCTGATATTTTTAAATTCATTCCACACCACTGTGAAAGTTTGTCCAAGTAAACAACAGTGCCACCAACTCAATGCGTCTAGAATTATTGGGGTCATACAACCCCATGTTTGGCCTTGAAGGTGTTCCCTATATCCTTCTCCCTATGGATTCACACACAACATAGACATGTATCATCCTAAGCTAAGTTGCCAGGAAACTTGGGTACAGGTATGGGTACGAGGGTGGGTACAGGTACAGGGACGCCACTTTTTAAAAAAAGAGTACTTGGGTATGTCAAGGGTACTGTGTATATATATATATGTCATAGTCACATCATACATGCATGTAGATTTTTTCATAAATTATGAATCATGATTCATAATTATAAATTCGATGATGATTTGAACAATGAACATTCAGATTGAAAATTTGAAACACAAAATTTGATAAATTATAGACTCGGTAGATATCAATTAAAACACTGGAAGTTACATAAAATTTGATAAATCATTGTACCAGGCAGCTGTAACAAACAATCAAACTCAGACATGAAGGTACACTTGAAATCTTATTTTAAACACCTATTTGTACTACTGCTACAGGCAATAAAAAATTGCAAATTGCCAAATATATTCCTGCGTTGTTGTGAGTGTATTTCTCAGTATTAAATACTTATGTATATTTTTTTATGTCCACATTTGGTATTCAAATTATGTTCCATGAGTGTTGAACACAAAACCATAAAAACATTCATTGTAAATCAATGTAAAATCAATCTACCAGATTTGGACAATATTTAGTGGAATTTGAACAGTGTTGCAAAGTGTTTGACATAAGTCCTGAACCAGACTCCATACGTAGTTAGCAAAAAATTAGTTCAGATTTGGTGGGGGGTCATTACATTTTCCCCAATGGATTACATTTTACTGAGTCGACTGTACCCATAGAGTACCTAAACACGGAGTATAGCGTACCATTTCGCCTATAAGTACCCCTTTTTTTATAACGGAGTCTCAAGTACATGGACCAAGTATGGGGTATGACATGGTACAGCAGGAAACATACCCTACGAGTACCCAAGTACCCGTTACATGTGCCCGGTATGGGCACATGTACCCTATCTCCAGGTACAGGTACCTTGGCTACATAGACCCTAAGTTTCCACCATATTGAAGTTCACCAACTCCCACCCAAGGGATCTTTGGCAGCACATCAACCATCCATCTTCGAAAGGAAACTCTCTCCATCATTTGATGCATTAATATTGGCCAAGCCCAACAATCATCAACCCAAATTAAGTAAAATCCATGCTACCCAGTGCATGCAATCAATTTCCCAATCAATAAGGTCAAGGCAAATTGGGGTGAAATCAAATATGCTACAACAACCCTTCATTCTTCATGCTTAGTCAAGAAAGTAGAGGATTTCATAGAAGCCACATTTAAAGTTGTTTTCAACTAAAACCAATATTTTTAACTTCCCGCAAATAGACCACATCAAGATCTTTGAATACAAACTTGATTTTTTGAACCATATGTTTTTTTGCAAGGGATGGTTAAACCGTGTACATCCACAATGCAACTTTCATAAGGGACTAGTGGGGATAAAGTCCATATCATCAACATTCTCATTCACCCCCAACTTTCATAGGGATTTGAGGTCACAAGGGATTTTAACGCACCATGCCCATCTACCTCCCTTGTGAGACCATAAAGTTTGAGAAAGATGCACCACCTATTTGTCCATAGTGGAGGTCGATTGCTTAGCAAAGCTCAGCCCTCCTAACATAGTGGCTTTACAGGATTGTACTTTTAACATAGCAATGATTTGTTCTAATTGTTTTTTGGCCCTGCTTGCACCCATCATTCATTAGGATCATTGTTAGCTTGAGGAGCAAATTGATTCTGAATCCGATTAGACTATGCAACAGAGAAATGAGGGGGTTTAGATGCACCATCAAGGGTCAGTCACGAATTTTGTAATCTTGACTATAGCACTGGAGATAAAGATTCGACATGTTGGTGTACCTAACAAGCTACTTCATCATTTTAAACCCAACCTAGATGAGGGTATATTCCTTCAAGTCCTGGATAAGTTGAAAATGGAAACAGACCCTCTGTTGAGATCTAGGATTGTGTAACTAGAATGGCTCATGACAAATGAGCCCACCAAATGAACACTGGAATCGGCTCCAAAAATTGATAAAACTGCATACACAAACCATGAAACTCAACAAAGATTTCTTTTGATGTTGTGTGAGCATAGAGCAAAAGCAATGATGGTTATAATTTATAACCCACTTTTGCAACAATTTTATCCTTCAATACACATCAAAGCATCACTTTTTGGCTTCACCACATTTCAGGATCCTACAAGACAAAATAAAGTTGTTTATCACAAGACATGAGGACTGAAAGCAATGATCGGTTGATTAACATTGGCAAATAAAATTCAACTCAACTTGTTTAATCCATCAACAAAGTATTAATAGTATAGATAATACAAGAATGTAATCCTCCCAATGTAGTCAACTAAGTTTTCACACCTCATCAAACAACTACAAACTTCACAGTCACTTATGGCATGTTAATGTAATCCTCTAACGAGTGTGTTAAGTACCTTGCCATCCAATGTGAGAATCAGCTTGGGTGGATATCTTCCGTCAATGTTACATTATCATCTAATGTCCATACGCTCACTAAACACAGAGCTGAGAGAAGATTATCATCCAATCTCCATATGCTCACTGAACACAGAGCTAAGAGAAGATTATCATCCAATGTCCACATGCTCACTGAACACAGAGCTGAGAGAAGCTATTAATGAAGCCATCTTTGGAGCATTTATCTTGTATCCTAAAGAGCACCAGTGGGAAGGGACTTGTCCTTTTGCATGAAAACATTAATGGATGCATAAATCCGTTTTAAAGTTTCGAATGGAAGTAATTTTCATATTTTCTCTGTCAAGACTCTGTATGCAATGTTTGGAGACATGGATGTTTTTGTCTATACCACTTCGGCGAGACCAACCTCTAATCATGGGTTCAATAAGTGAATTAACTTGTGGGAATCAAACAATAACAAAAGTTTACTTATACTCGCCAAAATAGTATTCATAAAATGCTTGAAGAGAGGGGAAGGAAACCCCCTTCTTACTTCAAAAACTTACGTATCTGATGCAATGAAAACAGACATCCCAAAAAAATTCAGCTCAATGTCGAAAGGCAATGAACAAAATAGAGACTTAATACTTTAGATATAACTCAACACATGGAAAATCAACAGAAGCATCATTGTGACCTTCCAACTTCTCATTGCAACCATAGCTTCATGACAAAACGACTAACTTTAAGTGCAAATAAATGGAGGCAACAAATAAAGGAGACTTACATATCGAAAAAAGCGTTAATATCGTCAAAAAAATGAGCCAAATTGCTTTGCAAAGGCGCCAATAAGAAGCATAAGTGAATGTCAATGCCCCAAAAAGAAAATAGACAAATTATTGAGTTCATCTTAATT
>LPNX010108078.1:118494-209057 GCA_001517045.1 Pseudotsuga menziesii
CAAATCGGTAAGAGCTAGGCGTTAATGAAGCCCCTGCATGATCTCTGGCCAATGAAAATAATAGTTTTTCCTCTACACCAAAAGTGTTCACATTTGTCCTCGTAAGAAAATTAAAATACCATTGTACCTCTTTGGATCAAATCTGGCCTTGAGATTGAGACTCAATACTAAGTATACAAAATAGTTGGGTAGCCTTTGTCCATAAACTACTAAGCCAGGGTGGATTAAAAAAGAAGTGATCAGAGCTTAAAATTGACCTAGAGATAAATAAAAACAAATATTACTTCTATGATCTATCTGCTAACCAGAATCCCTTGCACCTCCGGACATAACCTTTTCGTTGCTTCGCAAAGGTCTACTGCATTTCCCCCCTCAATCCTGGGCAACAGTTAGGCTTCTCTAACTCTGATTTTGAAAATGAAGAGGAACTAGGGTGTCATATGAGTTTGAAAATGAAGAGGAACTAGGGTGTCATATGATTTTCAAAGATCAATCATTGTCTCTCTAGAGTTTTGTTTCTCTTTTCTCACAAATTTTTAAAGATTTGATAACGTTTTAGGAAAAAATCTTGAAGAAAGCAATTATTCTGAATTGATGAGCAAACTGTTTTTCATCTTAATATCTTCTTTATTAGCTGACATATGCTCCATCCTAAATTCCTAATATCCTCTAAAATTTTGCATTTTTGATGGCCTGGAGACACTTAATTATATATTAAAAACCTAAAGGCTGAGGTATTTAGAAGGCATTGTTGGCTGCACTTTGTCAATTTTTAATATAAAAGAAAAAAATGAAAATGTTACATGATATAGGGGATAGTTGGGCCTCCTTGGATGTAAGGTATGTCTTTCAAATGAATTGGCAGTCTCCTAAATGCCACTAGCCCTTGGCGATGTCCCCATCTTGTTTTGGGGGCACTCCCTGATGCTCTAAAGTACCCCAAGTTATGGGGAACACAAGGGACGCAATTCCCACCCCCAATCACACATTCCAACATAACGCAAAATGCACTTCAATGAACCATGAAACAACCTCTTCGTTAATATGGTCCTTCAAAGACTTCGAATGAATAAAAAATCTACATCTGAATTCAGACCATAAGATTGCTCTTCTTTAGAATATACCTACAAAAGTTTGGTTTCGTCTTGGTTGTCATACCTATCTTAACAAGATCGCTTCCTTCTGGCTGTGGATTCTGGAGCAATGTTAACCCAATCGACCTAACCTGACAACCATTAACTCTCTCCAAACTGAAAAAATACATGATCCAGCCACACCTTCCAGTATGGCCACCTTGTTACAAATTCACTCAGCCCTCCCTTCAACATTGCCTGCATAGAAGAAAATCAAGAATAAATATTCAGAAATTGTGAGGGATCAAACACAGAATTTCATCTTCAAAGAAGCTAGGATGGGAGGTTCAACAAAAAAATTCCAGAGTACACTTCCTAGACAAGGGAGAGTGAAGTTACCTGGTAGATTCTAGAAGGTTTCCAATACATCTTATAGGCTATACCATTTGCCTTGCTCCTGCTAGTTCCAAAGAAGTGACTGCCCACAAGAGGGAGAGAGGTTACCTGGCAGATTCTAGGCCATTTCCAAGATATCTTATGGGCTATACCATATGCCTTGCAACTGTTATGGTACCAAAGAAGTGATTGCCCCTTGAAGAGAAGGTTCCTTCAGCTTAGATGCATGTCAATATTTTAGAAAGAGTTTAATAATCAATTGAACTATAAAGATAAATCAAGGCCATAGCATGCTACAACACGCATAAAATGCCACACTGCTAAATAATCCTGGTCTGTTTTACTTTTGTTCAACCATACATCTCTATACTTGATTCAAGGCATGCAAGCAACAAAGCGTTAAAAAGGGTTGATATGAAAAATAGATAATCCACTAATTCATGTGACCAGCAATGTCCGTAAAGAGGATGCAAAAGAATGCTTCCTTGTTCATTGACAGGAAAACTTTGACGAATTTTTAAAGTTCTTTTTATGAAATAAAGGGTCAATTTACACAGACCATTATCGTAGGATTAAATAGTTATGTATATTCTATGATGGAATGAATAACTTCAACTTTCAAGAAAATTTCGAAATTATAGGTATCAGCTACATTAAGATTCAATAAATTTAAACCTAAGTTGCCAGGAAACTTGGGTATGGGTACGGGGACGCCACTTTTTGAAAAAGGGTACTTGGGTACGTCGAGGGTACTATATTTATATATATATATATGTCATAGTCACATCATACATGCATGTAGATTTCTTCATAAATTATGAATCATGATTCATAATTATAAATTCGATGATAATGAACAATGAACATTCAGATTGAAAATTTGAAACATAAAATTTGATAAATTATAGACTCAGTAGATATCAATTGGAAGACTGGAAGTTACATAAAATTTGATCAATCATTGTACCAGGCAGCTGTAACAGACAATCAAACTCAGACATGAAGGTATACTTGAAATCTTATTTTAAACACCTATTTGTACTACTGTTACAGGCAATAAAAAATTGCAAATTGCCAAATATATTCCCACGTTGTTGTGAGTGTATTTCTCAGTATTAAATACTTGTGTATATTTTTTATATGTACATTTGGTATTCAAATTATGTTCCATGAGTGCTGAACACAAAACCATAAAAACATTCATTGTAAATCAATGTAAAATCAATCAACCAGATTTGGATTCAGTGGAATTTGAACAGTGTTGCAAAGTGTTTGACATAAGTCCTGAACCAGACTCCATACAGAGTTAGCAAAAAAATAGTTCAGATTTGGTGGGTGGTCATTACATTTTCCCCAATAGATTGCATTTTACTAAGTCGACCGTACCCCATGGTACTCAAACATGGGGTACGAAGTACCCAAACATGGGGTACGGAGTACCATTTCGCCTATAAGTACCCATTTTTTTATAACGGAGTCTCGGGTACGTGGACCGAGTGTGAGGTATAACAGGGTATGGTAGGAGACGTACCCTAGGGTACAGGTACCTTGGCTACATAGATTTAAACTAATATTGTAACCGTAGGAGAAAGCTTAATAGATATATGTGCAAAGGCATAGTTTTAAAAACAAACTGTTAATTTAGCTTAACTTGATTTGTCCATGAGTTCGAAAGCAGAACAAATAATACTTCCATTAACTAACTCCAGCAGATTATGTCCATGGCCACACGGAAAAATAATTTTGGAGAGATAATATAGCTTCTCTTTAGAACACTAAATCGTATTTGCACTTCCAGGTTGCATGCCAAAACAATATCGGAAAATTCTTAAAATTAAGATTACTTCTTCTGGATATCGTACAAAACACTCACAAATAAATCTCGACTGCATTTGTCTTTATGATAAAGCTTCTAATATTACCCTACTAGTATATCCTCCAGAAAACTTTAGGACCAAACCGTATTAAAAGCTGCATTCCAATAAACTATTTGGAGACTTTCAAATACCCAGTCAAGCTATATAAAAACCTGCATTCTAACAAAATAAGCTTGGTGTGGTTTCAAGGCCTGGTAGATTAGTTCAGCTCATATGAGAACCTGCATTCTGCTAGTCTGAATGAGACTCTGCATCCTCTTCTGCTTTCAAATCAGAAATTATACCAGTTCAAGCTATACCAAAACTCGCATTCTAACACCATAAGCTTGGTGTGACTTCAAGGTATGGTACATTAGTTGAGCTCATATGAGAACCTGCATTCTACTAGTCTGACTGAAGATGCTCGCAAGATACTGTATCTTCCTCTACCTTCAAATCCGAAATGTCTACGAGAGGCAACCGATCGTCCTCTGGAAGAACACTCCAATTGGGCGATGGCACTGCTCGCAACCACCGAAAGTCGTCAACATTAGCCCACATTCCAGTTTCATCCATAAGATCTGACTGTTGCAACTCCTCCTCGATCCCTCGGTAGAAAAGTGCATAAGGAGCAAACCTGACTCTGCTAGTATACTCAACTATCGGTCTGCTACGAACCCTAAGATAAAAGTCTGTATTTGTAGTCTGGTGGATCCTAATCTGATGAGAGGCAAGCATGAACACGCAATTCTCCACTGATTCTATAAGTACCGAACCCATAACGGGCCCTGCAAACACCTGGCAGCCCTTCAATCTATGAATATACAGTGCCCTCAACCGACCCCGGAGATAAATTCTACACCTCACCAAGTCTGACAACGCAAAGTCCCCATCTTTAGAAGAATCCAGATCCTTAACCAGGACCATTCCCTCCTTGTTTCGGAAACCAGGAGCACAATAATTGTCTCTTCCGGATTGAGTGACAATGTGATTTTCATTATTTTTGCTTACTGTATTTTCAGGCTTCTGAGTGTTTTCAGAGTTTGTTTTAGTTACCCTGTTTTTGAAAGTAAATTTCTTTTTGGGCAGCAGTTGAGAATTCAAACTATCCAACCGCTCCTTCAGCTCTGCAATGGCGTTCTGTGCGCTGCGTACCTCATATGAGGGCAAGAAATAAGAATTCACAGCCACTAACTTTTCAAGGTCATTGATATCTAAAGCTAGGGTTTCTAAGCCTGATTTCAGAAGGCTTTTATCTTGAGTGCTCGTTTCTTCGTGAAAATCATCTAACCGTTTATGTATTTTCTGTTTGGTCTCCGAGAAACGTTTCAGAAACAAATCAACCGATTCAAATACAGGGGCAGATAGGGTTTCGGTTTTACGTGATTGGGATTGCTGGAGACGGGCGTTGTTCAGATCTGCGAGGTGTTTGAGCATTGCTGCTTGCTTCTCTTGAATTGATGTTGTGGTTTCCCCATCGCTGCCATTGACTTCACCACTGCTAAAAGCTTTGTCTGATGCAATCTCAGCCATTTCAGACGAATCGACTGGCGTTCGAACGGACATGAATTGTAGAACGAGCACAGAATCGTCTCCTCGATAATAATCAGACCGAGAGCAGAAGATCGAGAGAGTTCGGCATTGTACAAGTTTCAAATAACAGACCAATCAGTGCTAGTTGGTTTAACAAGTTCAATCAGCGTCGGTCTTATGTTCGGTGCTTTGCTAGAAAGATAACTATATTTTTTTTATCAAGTTGTTAACAAGAGCGTCCCGCTGTTGTGGATAGCTGGACATATTGTTCTTCTAGTTCTGTTACATTTTTGCTCCACTAGTCCAAATTTGTGAAAAGACTACAACTTCCACTAGTCTAGATTTGTGAAAAAGCTACAGCTGTAGACATGCTTTTTGAAACTTTGAGATAGCTAACATTTTTTCAGTGTTTTATTTTTATTTTTATAATGTATTATGAAATTTTTTTTTGGGAATGTATGGTGTATGGTGTATGATGGAGATGGAGAGGGAGAGTATGTATATTTAGTTTTAGTGGTAGATTGAACCTAGCTTTTTAAAAGTTTTTTTTAGGAATATGTAATTTTGATTTTTGAGGATGAAATAATAAGTTATAGTTTTTTTTGGGTGAAAAAACAAAAAAGAGTGTATAACTTGGGTGGTGAGCAATAAGTGCATTTATTGTTGTTCTTGTGGGCATACGGACCATTATGGGGATATCAACCATTGGATCTATGGAGATATCAATTATTGGGCAGATCCAAGAGTGCAACAATAAATTCAATGTTGCGGGGATTGTTGGCCAACTTGTGTGACTTGTACATGTGTGACTATTAATGGTTACTTTAAATAATATAAAACATCCTTTGAAATCATGATGGTTAATGTTGGGTTATAATACAAAACATCATGAAATTAAAGATTTGTTGTAGGCATTGATTGTTAATTTAAACTTTTTTTAACAAGGCCCGATGGAGTGGCACAATAGTGGCTATGGTGGGGGGGGCATAGGTCTCAGGGTCCATTCTGCGGGGGGCTAGGCTACCCTTGCTTCCCAAATGCTGGAATAGCAAGGAGCCAACTCAAGTTGAAAAAAAAGAAAAAAATTAACAACTATTATTTTGCTCTCAATTGTCTTTTGACCAACCTTACAGTATCATTTACTTGGTCCTCTTGAAATGTTGCTTTCCAATCTTTGATATGGCTTTTGCCAAACCCCTTTTTGATGTGCACATACACAATGCATCTAAGAAAGAAGTGTTGTTATGTTTCAACTTCACCATTCGCACAAATCTACACAACCTTTCCTCACATGTTTCCTTGGGTTGCTCTCATCTCCGTATATCACACCGTAGCTTATGGGAGCTGCCTTTTACTGAGCTATTGCATGTTTTTCACTCCCAGGGTCTATTTAGTTTAAAAGAGTCTTGAATTTTGATTTCTCCTTTGTGTTGAAATTTTTAATGTATTATTGTTGTTTCCATTTTCTCTTGTTGTAGCATTTCTATATATGGTTTTTGAGTTATTTTTTATCTAATGGGTAGTTGTCCTCTTTTATGCCCTAGTCCTTAAGTTAAATTCTACACTAGAGGTCCAATTATTTCTTCAGTCTTCTCAACTATCTTGGGGATTTTGGCCAAAAGCCTCTCATTGTTCATTTTTGGAAATTTTCACCTATTTAAGATCATTTTCCTAAGAACCTACAGCTCTTTTGGGTACAATCTTGATTCTACAAGGAGTATCTAATATTAGATGTTTTTCACTTTTACATTGTTATTGGTAAGTGTTTTTATGCTTGTTCCAGTTACTCCCCTTTGCTTTTGGGTACACTTGGGCCATAAAATACATAGCCATACAAGAGCACCAATTTAATAAGTGTTTGGAATAGGGATTGCCACATCTTCCACTCCCTTGTCGCAATGGACTTGCATCTAGATTGTAGTAGAGAGAGAGCTTTCCACATCCTTTGAAGTGTTTTCCTCATGCATGTATCTCAGCTCAAACTTTCATTGAAATCCAACTCCTAATATTTGTACTCTTAGGTTACTTCCAATGGTTCTCCAATGAGTTAACTTGACTTTGTATTTTTCTTTTTCTTTTTAGCAAAAACCTCACTACTTGGTTTTCATTGTGTCCACACACATCCCCATGTCTATGAAAAAGGTCTCTAAGACTCTAGGAAATGGTTACAAGTTGTGTGTTGCTCTAGCCATGAGTGTCATGTCATCTATTTAAAGCAAAAACCTGGTTATACTCTATGATATATTCACACCCCCCACCTTTCACATTTATCTAGTCTTCTGATTTATCTATGTATAGGTTGAAAAGTGTCGGGGACATAGAGCAGCGTTGCTTTACCCCAAAATCATTAATTAGTGTTTTGGACAACCCTACATTAATTTTTGTTTTAGCTTGTACATATTCGTAAAGTCAATGTATTGCTACCCTCTAACTATATGGGACCTCCATTTATATCAATCTCTCCCATAGTTTCTCTCTTGATACGATATTAAAGAAATTATTGAAATCAACAAAGTAATGCCATAAATGTTTTCCTTTGTCATCCAAAATTGTCTAAATTATGTGTCTAAGTGCGATGCAATGGTCTATGGTGGACTATTTCAGACTTAAACATACTTGACCTTTAGATATTTTTCCCATATATTTGGCCCACTAACTAACTTTTATTTCCATAATCCTAGCTATCAATGTGGTGGACATTAGGTTGATCATGGTAGTATGTGGGTTGTTTTTGTCTCCCCCTTTAAATATGTCCAGGACCAAACTTGTTGCCCCATTGTTCAGAAATCCTTCTTTAACCATTTTGTTGTTGAGGGTTTCAATGTGGTGGTTAAGGGAGGCTCTTCTCCATTTCAAGGTTGTGGTGGCTAAGAGAGTCCCTCCCACACTAAATATAAATTTCAATTGTAGCCTCAATGTCCTTTGCTTTCTTTATTACCATCTTTTTTATGCCTGGTTGTACATCCTTTCGGTGAAAACATCCTTAACTATGCTGAAATTAGGAGACTACTGTCATAATGTATGTATTTGATAAAGTTTTCTCACATGCGACAACCATTACTTGAATGTAATACCATTTTCCTAAGCCTACTTCAAGATACGTGTGTTATGTGTTATGGCACATTGTTCATTTAATCATTTTTCAACTTGAACGACTGTTATGATTTACCATTAAAAATATATACCTAATCTTTCCTTATTATTAATTGTTGATTTATCTTGGAAAAAATTTGATGAGACCATATCGTTTGTCAATATTGAGTGGCCTTCTGCATCGTTAAACATTTATAGCTAACTTAACATGCACTTTGTCTTAAACTTGTGACCTCTCAGAAAACCAAAAACCCAAAAAAACTCAACTAACCAAGTTGCTTGTAAACCTAAACCCTATCAACATATCTACTTACTTTAATTTTTTCTAATAGAAAATTTATCAAATTTTATTCAAAAGAAAAATGTACATTCAGTAGATGCTTTACAACATTCTTGAATCCTTTTCAGGATAGAAAGGTTATCATCTTTAGCCCTGGGAGTATGACTACCTTAGTTCAAAAACCAACAAAAAATTTCAGCAAACTTACATCAGAGTATTAAATCCCCATATAGTGTAGTTCCCATAATATTTCCAAACAATCCTAATCAATATTTTTAGTACAACAATCCAATTATACATCCTAGACTAAAAATTCATGCAAAATTACATCATATATGCATCTTTGAATA
Organism: Pseudotsuga menziesii; assembly: GCA_001517045.1. Taxonomy (NCBI): domain Eukaryota; kingdom Viridiplantae; phylum Streptophyta; class Pinopsida; order Pinales; family Pinaceae; genus Pseudotsuga; species Pseudotsuga menziesii. Next base: position 127,076 of record LPNX010108078.1, read on the forward strand.
AACTCACATATAACAAGCTCGAATGGGAATTGTGTAAAAATAAAAGAAGGGATGGTGGACACATTCAAAGGTCTTTCTATATCCTCTTCTTGGATAATCAAGTGACCATACTCTAGATGAGTACCCAACTTTGATAAGCCATCAACAATCTCATTTCTTTCCCTGTAAATATGTTGAAATGAAATGTTAACAAAATAGGGATTATATTTATGATCTCATATAATAATTGTTGCACTATGAAATTCCTTAGCTCATTCCCCCCTTCATCCAATTTATCACTAGAAAAAACTCTATAAAGATTTGTAAAGTTGTTGCACCTTTTTTTTGTTGCTAGAGTAAGAGGCAGCTTTAACATCGTTAATTCCACAATGTTATTGGAAGCACATCCTAGTCTAATTATGAACTTTAAAAAGAAAGTTTCCTTCAAGAATATGACTCCCCTAACTCCACATACAAGAGTGTTCCCTTGTGCAGCATTGTAAAAGAATATCCAAGCACCCAAATGATCAATATTCTCAACAACAATATGCATAGCAGGTCTATCTTTCTTCATTTGAGGGAATTTATTTAGAATACTAATTCCTTGAGTTGTACATTGAATCAAGGGACCTTGTACATTGTGTAGAAATAATAGCTTCAATGCTATGAGGAAATATGCTAAGAAGAAGCACAGGAAATGGATCTTGCTACTAAGAATTCTCACAAGCATACACAGGAAAAATAGAGAGAAGAAAAGAGACTGAATCACATGAATGAAGAGATGAATATTGGAGTGTATCCTTCCATTGAATAATGATGAATAATAGTGTACATAAATAGTACATCCCTCATAGGAAAATCGAGTTGTATGGAGACAACTCATAAAGCTCAAAAATGTTGACTTACCTAAATATAGCAAACCCCTATAGGTGGCTAAAGCACTTCCCAAATCTATCAAGGACCTCACGAATTATCAAAAGCATGAGTGAGTTGTCAAGGGAGATGGAAAAACATGCTAATCATGGAAAATGGAGAGAAAGTCATGAAGGATGGGTTGGCAACAAAAGAACCCGGTTTCCTAGTTAGCTAGCTTTACCTTATCCATAGAAAAGCGGGATAAAGCAGAATAAATAAGAATCTGTTGTAAAGCGTTGTTTACTAATTCTGGGAGTCAATAAAGTGGTCAAGATCAACCCATAATAAAAAATAAAGCAATCCTGGGGCATATATGGCATGTGTTGACTTTAAGGTGCAAGTGGATGCCAACTAATTAAGCTAGTGGGTAGATAATTAATCAAATAATGATTAATTATTTTATCCTAAGTATTGAGTGGGTTTAATACATTCCCACACCCCCCTTTAAGTCTGATTTTATGATGGTATGCCAAAAAATATCGGTGCATATCGATGCATATAGGTCCCAACAATAAGGCTATGGTCACCCTTTAACAATTATTATGTCTAGAAAAGTGAGGAAATAGGCAAAACCACTTGGCGAAAATCCTCCCTCAAGAAAGGACAAGGCACAAAATTTTGAAATAATATGTCTTCAACATATCTTTATCTTCACTTGAATGAGTTGAATGAACTGCTTATGGATGTACGTAGTTGAAACACATTGTTTACAATTCCAAAACAAGGAACCATGCATTCAGGGCCCACTACTATCCTTTTGGTATTTTACAACGTGAAACCTTCTTACCTTCGACATTGAGCCTACACGAAAGCCTTGAGCTGCCAAGAACAGAAGCATCAAGATGGCATCGAACCTACACGAAAGCATTGAGCTGCCAAGAAAGGAAGCATCAAGATGACATGTAGACTATTTGAAATTGGAGAGACGTTCTTTATAGTGTTGCAGACAGAAGTGACATCAAAGTTGACAATGGGTCATATACAATTTTTTTATTCTGCAATTGGAATGTATTGCAGTGCAAAATCATTATGGGTTGTTTCGTTGTGGAAGAACTAACAATCTCCCTCATGACCCATAATGGAAACAAACCAGTTGGTAATAAATGTAGCTTGGTGAGCCTTTGTTAACGTGTCTTCTCATCTTTCATCGCTCAACACTTCGAACATTGTACAATGGGTAAATGAACTCGTACTCGCTTCTTGAATGGATATCGAGCTAATTTTGGCCTTGCGTTGTTCTGGTAAGTTCATTTGGTTTTGGTAGCTTCATACAGGACATGTGCATTGCTAAAGGTTTGCATCACAACTGGAATTTCAAAATGGAGAAAAGAGACCTGCAATGCGAATCCTCTGCTTAATATATTATTAAGGGAGAATTTAATACAGTTTGCATATCAAGGTCTCATTTTGTGTGCCACTCTTCATTCCTTGAAGTTCAAAGGAATTGGCTTCTAGGCACATCCATTCTCAGGTAATGTCCTCCATGTTAATTGCATCGTGCCATCTATGATTTAGGAGTAGCAAATTGTTAGTGCCAGAAATTGTTCTCAGACTACTAGAAGAACAAGCCAACACAATCTCAAATAAAAATAAAATAAAATTGGTTTTAAGGGTTTTGGTTTTTAGTTTTGGTTGAAAACTTCATCAATCAAGGAGGAAATAAACAACAACAAGCTAATACATAACTGAATCATGCAAGTTGGATAAACTGGGGATCAAACACATTCCAATAAACCACAAACATTACACATGAAACACTAACTTCATCCACAGGTTATAAGCATTTACATGAATAAACCTTTAAACTTGAAATGAAATTGTAGACTAAGCAATCAACCAGATCAGAAATGAAAAAGCATGACAAGTAAAAGGGCTTATCAGTCTATATATAATCAATAACAGTCATCAACTTACATAAGAGTTATAAGTGCTAGCTTGAGAAATCAAAGCTCCAAAAGCCTCTCATTGAGTGAAAAACCCCACCCCAAAACTGTATGTTTGTCTTCCTTTTATCATTACAAAAGTAAAGTAGTTCCATAAATACCTTCTAGGTCGAAATTTGAAACAGTTACATCAATTAGTTACATGATAACTCAAAATCTTTAAAGACAATTAACCCAAAAATAACAAATCGGATTTGGGGAAATTTGGCGAATTTCTGAAAATTCGGGTCTCAAATACGCCTTCATATATTTCGATCCGGGACACCTGTGAAAAAACTGAGAGAGGTTTTTTTTAATTAGTATGTTATGAACAAAAACCTCTCTTGGTTTGTCAAAATTACCCTTCAATTGATCAGAATACGTGCTGCAAATTTGTGACTAAAACAGGAAATTATTAAATAATTCAAACCCTGAAAATAGGCCACAAAGATGAATTCGAATCTCTCAAACGATAACAATTGTTGCAAAACTGAGAGAGGTTTTTGTGAATGAGTCTGTTTTGGACAAAAACCTCTTTTGGTTTTCCCTAATTCGTTTCCATATCCTCGTAATCCACTCCCAATGACAATGACAAAAACAGGAAAAACAACACTGCTACAGGAATCTCCTCATGAAAATATTTGACAAAGGACTAAAAAATGAGAGTTAGATTATAAATCAAAACTTGGAATAAACTTTTATTATAAGTTTTTGAAAGCTTAAAGATGTACATATTAACTAATAAGCCCAAAATACAAACCTTAAAACTAAAATAATGAAATAATTCAACCATTAAAAGCATTAAATCCAACCAAAATTATTGATTGTCAAAAATTCTTAAAATCAACATAAAATGTAAAATCATTTTAAACTAGCGGTTGAAAATTAGGACAAAAAGAACATATAAACTAAGAACAAGATCTAGTTATAACATCTGGCTTTTGCTGCGGGATGAAGTCCTCCTTGTGAGGCTTCAAGAACCTGTAGACCTTGTGCCTTATTCATTGGGTGATGGAGTCATTTACCAAATCTCTGCAACTATCTCAAACTCTGAACACATACCTCTGAAATGACAACATAGTGCTATAAACTAGCATACTAAAAAGAATCTACATGCTCGTATAGCGAGCTTATTCTGCTATTTACTCCTACTTCTAATCGGAGCAAATAACCCAATCAAGTGTAATCATACTTCTAGTGAAGCCAAGAAACCATTTGACTGAGAATCATAATTCAATGCATGCTACTGTTTGAGAAAACCCACAAAAGATGTGATAAATGCAATAAAGAGTCTGTAGGCAGCCGACACTTATGACTGGAAATATGAAGTATGCCAAAAGCTGGAGCATTAGAAACCTTTGAAAAATACAGCTCCATCCAAGAAGCCACGGGATCATGAAATTTCCAATTTAAAACTTCAATGTCTTCATTATATTCATCATAAAGTGAAGCATTCTCTTCCTCTCCATTGCTATTCTTTTTAAACTTTGGATCAATAATGGAATCCAAGGGCTTTTCAAACTACTTTTCGATCTTTAAATAAAACCCTTGATCAAAACTTGAACAAATAAAATTCTGAAAGTGACCATAAGTCAAGAATGACAACTTATTTCTTATATCAATAGTAAGAGGTTGAAGAGCATCAACTTCTTCTTCATAACATGATAATCTCATAGCATGAACTAAGAAATTTCTACTATAATCCACTGAAAGTATATTATCATCGAATAAGTCAGCAAACTGATATGAAGAATCAACAGAAGCGTCATTTATATCCTTGTTCATATGAAAATCTGAAAATGATGAAGAAAACTGTCTTAAATCTGAATGATACCTACGTTCTTCTTCTTGTTCATAAGCTTGTATATATTCAACATGATCATGATCTCGAAGCATTTTGCAAGCTTGGATGTTCTCCTCCACTCCTTTTGCATCCTCAAACAATTGTCTTAAAGATGATGATTTCCTTTCTAACAGGAAAAAGACAAGATATGAATGTTGAGCCATAACATAATATACCATAGCAAGTTTTTCCAAAGGTCTGATATCTGGAGGCATATTGATATAAAAACTTTGAAACCTCTAATTAAATTTAGTAATTGGCTCATCATTCTCTCTTTTCAAACTATAAAATTCGGAAAGAAATTGATCATAAGATTTATTCTTACCCCAATACTTCAAAAAGACATCATGTAACTCTTCCCATGATCCAATTGAATCAGCTTTTAAATTTCAAAACCAAAACCCAGCATCTCCAGCAAAGGATTTCGAAAATAACCTCATGACAACATCCTCATGCATGATTTCAAAATTATCAATGAAATTATAAAAAGATTCTAAATGCTTCTCTGTTGTAATATGGTCTTTTTAGTAAAATGGGGAAGATATTCAACAAAGTAGGAAGGGTAAGGATGTAAGAGAGATGGCAGCCTAAGAGGTTTAAACATCTTCTGTCTGAGTCTAGACTGAAAATCTGTGAGTTGAAAATGAGGTTCAACAAAATGTTCGCAAGTTTCAGCAGTGATGGTAGAAGGTAATAGATTAGCTTTATTCTCTACAAGATGACCAGAATAATCAGCTTCAAGAGATATGGGTATATGTATATCATGTTGCACATGTATTTCAAATAAAGGAATAGGATCAACATCAATAAAACAAGAAGAATGCAGATTTTCTTCTTCCAAAGAGGGATATGTACTTGAAGGTTTATGATCATCGGAATAGACAAAACTAAAAATAATTCTTTTGACATGTAATGGGAAAGACAGGAAAGAACTGATGAATAAGAACAAAACCTCATGGAGGAAAGTAACAAGCTGATACCTAGTCTTTCCATTTGGCTTCTTCATTTTTTTGTCAACAAAATTCTCCTTGTAGTGGAATCTTTAATCGTAGAGTTGACGGTGAAAAATTGTAGTCTAAAAGATTTTCTGACTTTGCTCACCTCTCAAAATCAGATGAATAATGATACCCCAGGGAAGATATACTTCAGCTTCGTCCTCGACAATGGCGCCAAAGATGTTAGTGCCATAAATTATTTTCATACTACTAGAAGAACAAGCCAACACAATCTCAAATAAAAATAAAATAAAATTGGTTTTAAGAGTTTTGGTTTTTAGTTTTGGTTGAAAACTTCATCAATCAAGGAGGAAATAAACAACAACAAGCTAATACAGAACTGAATCATGCAAGTTGGATAAACTGGGGATCAAACACATTCCAATAAACCATAAACATTACACATGAAACACTAACTTCATCCACAGGCTATAAGCATTTACATGAATAAACCTTTAAACATGAAATGAAATTGTAGACTGGGCAATCAACCAGATCAGAAATGAAAAAGCATAACAGGTAAAAGGGCTTATTAGTTTATATATAATCAATAACAGTCATCCACTTACATAAGAGTTATAAGTTCTAGCTTGAGAAATCAAAGCTCCAAAAGCCTCTCCTTGAGTGAAAAATCCCACCCCAAAACTGTATGTTTGCCTTCCTTTTATCATTACAAAAGTAAAGTAGTTACATAACTACCTTCTAGGTCGAAATTTGAAACAGTTACATCTATTAGTTACATGATAACTCAAAATCTTTAAAGACAATTAACCCAAAAATAACAAATCGAATTTGGGGAAATTTGACGAATTTCTGAAAATTTGGATCGAAAATACGCCTTCATATCTCTTGATCCGGGACACTTGTACAAAAACTGAGAGAGGTTTTTTTTAAATGAGTATGTTATGAACAAAAACCTCTCTTGGTTTGTCAAAATTCCCCTTCAATTGATGGGAATACGTGCTGCAAATTTGTGACTAAAACATGAAATTATTAAATAATTCAAACCTTGAAAATAGGCCACAAAGATGAATTTGAATCTCTCAAACGATAGTAGTTGTTGGAAAACTGAGAGAGGTTTTTGTGAATAAGTCTGTTGTGGGAAAAAACCTCTTTTGGTTTTCCTGAATTCATTTCCATCGCCTTGTAATCTGCTCCCAATGACAATCACAATAACAGGAAAAGCAGAGCTGCTACAGGAATCTCCTCATGAAAATATTTGACAAAGGACTAAAAAATGAGAGTTAGATTATAAATCAAAACTTGAAATAAACTTTTATTATAAGTTTTTGAAAGCTTAAAGATGTACATATTAACTAATAATCCCAAAAGACAAACCTTAAAACTAAAATAATGAAATAATTCAACCATTAAAAGCATTAAATCCAACCAAAATTATTGATTGTCAAAAATTCTTAAAATCAACATAAAATGTAAAATCATTTTAAACCAACGGTTGAAAATTAGGACAAAAAGAACATATAAACTAAGAATAAGATCTAGTTATAACACTAAGATTACTCATCATTTTCGAATTTGCAGCTATGTGTCTTGTTTTTGTTCCAAGAATCAACGAGTGTTTTCCAGGCTTTAGCTCCTTACGGTGACCCGCTGCTCCAAAAATTTACTGGTAAGTCTAAAACCCTAAGCATTCGTCCTTATCATTGATTTCAATCTCTTATCCAAATACTAACATTGTATATTTGTGCTTGCATGCACGAGGAAGGAAGCTTGGCATGAGGACTGGTAGAAACCATTATGTTGCTATAACATTTGGCCAAACAATGGCTGCTAGATTTCATCAATGATCTAGTCTTGATTGATAACGAGTGTTTGCTAGGCTTTAGCTCCTGAGCATGACCTGTTGTTTCAAAAATTTATGGGTAAGTCTAAAACCCCAAGCATTCATCCTTATCATTGATTTCAATCTCTTATATAAATACTAACATTGCATATATGTGCTTGCAAGCACGAGGAAGGAAACTTGGCATGAGGGCTGGTAGAAATAGTTATGCTGATATAACATTTGGCGAGACAATGGCTGCTAGATTTCACCAATGATCCAATCTTGATTGATAATGAGACAATGGCTGCTAGATTTAAATTGCATTTCCAGGTATGTCTAGGTTAGCCGTGGCTATGAAGCGTTTGGGAAGGGCCTGTGTGGGTACGACATGGGGTTTAAAAACCTTTCTACATTCTGGGAATCGATTTTGATGGTTTGTTTTACTTTCCCCTTCGAGGGCCAACTTGCTGCTAAGCCTATGATCAATTAAACAAGTGAACAACTTCCTTGTTTGTTCTTGAGGGTATGGATCCACGCATAGTGATTGGGGAGGAGCGCAATTGGTAAACTCTATAACTATGGTAAACTATATATATATATTTTTTATGTTCTTTGCTTTTGTTTACAAACAGAGCAAATAGGGATTGTATATACCATGTCTGTACATTTATGTTTCTGCACAGTGAAAAAAATGCTAAATGTAAAGAGATAAGTATATAAGGAAATACAGGGAAACATAGGTAAATAAAATAGTTCCAATAGGTAAATGGAATTTTTTTTATAACATGAACAATAGCTAAATACATACCTCAAATAACATAAATTGTTTATGGTAGATTGTAGGAGCAATTATGGACGTAGCACCATTATCTGAAGCAACACAGGTTGTTCTCCATCGTCCTAGTCTTAATCGGTTGTTCTCCATTGGCCCAGTCTCAATCATTCGTCTGACCCAGCCCAACTAAGCTATGGTATGATTTTTTTAAGCCTTTCATGAAGGTATTAATCCTACATAGAAGCCTGCATAGAGGCCTCATGCTTGTATCTTCTTAGTGCAACTACTTTCTCAAGAGGCGGTTGATGGTGGAGGCCTGCACATCTATGCAGAGGCGGTGAAAGTAGTCCACTACAGATGTGCACATGAGGGTGAATCGAAGAATGACGGTGGCAGTGGCAGTGCAAGGTGTTGAGACCGATGTTAGTTGTTAATATTTTCCTCATGCAGTGCATTCTATAGTTAACCTCCTTCAATTCATTGGAACCTTTGACATCAGTAAGAGCAGTGTGATATTAACAACTGATGCAATTATTTGTATAAAATGTTCATACATTCAGGTGTTCTGACATAAGATCCTATTCAAAATCTCTCAGACATTAATGTTGTGAAGGTCTAATCAATGCTGGTGTAAATGCTAGCATCATGTTGGTGTAAATGCTAGCATCTTCTTGTAAACACCTGTGCTTGGGCCATCCAAAAATGCAAACACCTGTGCTTGATCCATCGAAAAACGCAAGGAGATGGAACCATTCCCAATGCCCACGCCACCACTGTGGCAATAACGCTTCAAAATATGATTCAATTAGCTTCCAGAAAAATGCATTTTTATAATTAATAAAAAGACATTTTGCCCAAAACTTTGGTTAAATTGGTACATTACAATTTGGTCAATGGAAACTAATGCTTGGTCAAAGCTTGGTCAAAGCATATCGAAAACAATAGTACCCTCACCTTACGTCAACAGGGACTAATAAGTTGCAATTGTTAATTTTAAAATAAATTGTAATGGTTAATTTATGGATGCAAAATTATTATTCTTAATTGTGTATAGTATAAAACAAAACTAAAATTTATGAAGTGGGGGGGTAAATGGTCGTGTTAAAATAACTTTGTACATTGTATTATTGAATTTTGTTATTGACTAGCAAAGCATTGGAATGCTCTTGATTGGGGTAATCAATTTCTGAAATTGATATTATGATGAAAGGATTTTCAAATATAAGTTGTCATAATACAAAGTTTTTATGGTTATCTCTAATGATTTTTGTTAATAAAAAAGTTTTTATTAAGAATATAAAATAATAACAAGCCAGAATAAATATATAGTTAAAATTCTTGATAAAAAAAGTCAAGAATATTTGTATAGAGTTCTTAAACCAACTTTCTAACTTACAAAATTATTGTTACTAAACATTGATTACTTTACTTCATTAAGATTTTGAAGTTAGAAACCTAATACTTATAAGGAGCCATTTATTCATTTTGGTCTTGCTCCTCAAGGCTTTCTAGGAAGTCGTTTGTTTCCTCTAGTACTATTGATAGAGGGAGGAGTGTTCGAAATCCTATTTCCTGGAAGAATTTTTTTCATTTCTTCTCATTAGCATAACGTTATTCCTGTAACTTTTCCATGCATGCTTGTCAAGAAGTTAAGGCATTTTTTAATTTCCCTCTATTGGTGTATCATGCACATTAGGAGTTCCTTGTACTCTTGGTTGGTTACAGGCCTCTTCTTTTTTGATGCAATTAATCATTCTCCTAGACCTCCCAAAGTTGCGTAAGTTTCTACTTTCTATTCAGTGCTAATGTGAAAATAATTTGCCACTCTAAAATCCTTTTGGGATCATTGAAATAGAACTTTCAACATTTTTCTTGTTGCGTTGTCCACCCTGTTGGACTATTTATGTCTACCATTCCTGGTCCTCTAGATTTGGTGCTCTAACCTTCCTATTATTTCCCTGTCGACAAATCTCCTCCAACATCTAGCATTTTATTTTTCTGTCCTCATCCTTTGTTCTTCGTGAAGGTTCTAGTCCTTGGATGCCCCCCCTATTCCATGTTAAGAATGATATGTTAATCCTAGTTGACGTACGGAGAAATGCTCCCTGAGAAGTAGGTTTTTCAGTTGCAGAGGGGAGGTTACGGTACTTGCAGGGACCATAAATTGGGATGACAGATGATCATATAGTGCTAACCTTCATTTGAATGTTTCTAGTGCAATATTTTGGTCCCAATGGTGCAAGGACATCCTGGGTTGGGATAACATGGCACTTCAATGCATAGTGTCCATTTTTCCACCATCATGAATGTTTCCAATCCTACAAAAACAAAAACAAAAGAAACTATTATACAAATATATAAACAGATAAACAGATTAAATAAACCGATGCATTATTGAGCACTAATGAATAGATGAAGAAAAAGGACCCCTATTATCTAGCATAGCAGATAGTGTGAGTATGAGTGTGAGAGTAACACCTATCACTACCTTATAAAAAACGTAAAAGAGCTAAAATAACTGGCCAATAGAAATGAAAAGTAGTGCAGATACTACAACCATGTCAAGCATAAAATACAACCATCAAGCCATGTTGGAGCTGGAAGAAAAATTAGGGGAGAGAAACGAAGATGGTTTTTCGTTCAAATTTAATATAGCCACTTGGAATTTCATGGAATCAAAGTTACTACATATTTATCAATAAGCCATCAAAATGTACTCTTTGCATGACATCTTGAACAAAGGCAATATTAAATGCATTGTAAAGGTGGGGGACCACAACCTAATCACTAGTTGGTAAGGCCTACCAGCCTCATTAACATATCTTACAAGATCCATAATTTTAACAACAACCATGATTTTCTCTGTGAATTTCCATCATAACATGAGTTAAAAGTTCAGAACATCACTAAATGCCATATAATTTATTAGGTCCATATGCTTCACTCGTAGTTTTCAATCTTCTAACTACATTTTGTTTGTAAGCTCTTTAAGGATTAATCTGTTTCAATAGTCCACTATTAATTCATCTTCATCATTGTCCCAGTGGAAGAATGAGAAATGGAAAGGAAGGAAATCAAGAGTGGGGATGCTCTCACAAGTGGATTTTAGCGGATGACAGGAGATGTCATGATTTAAAATTTTAAAGGACCTTTTTCATTTCTAAACATGCAATGGGTCATATTCCATAGGATGGAATGGCCCAGAAATTTGGAAAGGACTAAACATCCAATGGGCCATGATTCCATAGGATGACATGGCTCACAAATTTGGAAAGGAGCTTATTATATCTGAAGGAGCTTGTGCATGCCCTGTGTATATCTTTTGTTGAAGTTTTTTCTTAAATATATTTTGATTTTCTAGCTATGTTGGCCGCACCCATTGAATTTTAGAGGACCAGTTTCATCATTAGCTTGTGTTATCCCAGAGTGCAAGCATAAATGGATGGTATAGGAATTTAGTTCCTTCAAGTGCTCTGATAAATATATTTATTGGTTTTATCTTAGTCTTCAATCTCTTCTACAATTGTTTGAAAAGTTTTCAGCTTCATTGTTGGTTATTGCTTCTTTCTGGTTCTACAACCTGAGGGGAATGCACTCAGATACCTATATCTCATTGCAAAGAGCTACAACCACCTCTTTGGGAAGCATCAGTCTGGGTTCATTCTTAGTTCCCATACTCGAAGCTCTGCGAGTATTGGCAAGTAACTTGACTTCACTATGCATTTGAGTTTCAACAATCATAATTCCCCTTCTAAATATAAGCTGAAACTGGTTGTGCAGTCATGGGCATTAAATTCAGCAGAAAAAGGGGATGGATTCATGTTGTTATGTGCTCATTGTTGCCTCGGGGTAATGGAGGCTTTCTTCCATTCTGGTAAAAAGTGGGCTTTTGTTCAGGATAGTTGACTCTCTTGTTGCTAATGTTGTTAGATATTTAGCTTATACTATGTTAATAAATATCCAAATCCTATCAACTAAAAACACTAATAAAAAATGTAATCCTCAAAGAACACTAGTGTAGAAATACTAGACATACACATAATTGTGAAAACACCATTAGTTTTTTTTAATTTAAATTGTATAATTTGTTTAGAGTTAGAGTTTGAAACTGTGATGAATGCTTGCAGGTTGCAACATACGATAAAGGATTTGTAAAAGCATCACAAGACACATGGGGTTTACTTCTAGAAAATGGATTGGAACCTGTGATCAATTAGGACCTCATAAGCCCGATCTGCTTTCTCAGTGGGGTTGCAAGTGGAGCATCATGTGTGATAGTAAGCAGGTCATTTGCAACCCACAAAAGCTCAACTACTACAATTTCCTTACTGCCCTTTATAATTGGATATCTCATGGTATGTATTATATGATTATAAAATCTACTGAGCTTCAAATTTGAATTGGTTTTTCAGAGGATTTTTCCTAATAAAAATTGTTTGTATACAAGAATTACCATGGTGATGCCCTAGGCTTGTGTGTGTGCATACTATGTATGCTTCATAGAGAATCCTGACAACAGGGAATTCAATAACATCGTTCCTGATTGCATCAAAGATTTTTGAGCTTCTCCTATGGTGTGATCATGCTACATCTGAGTATTCTGCGAGAGACATATTTAACCGTTGGACCCTACTACAACCATTGATGGGAAGACAACATTCCTGCATATAGAATTTCCTAATTAATAAAAACATTCAACAATCTCGTTAGTTTGATAGAAGCAGTCAACAAAGAGGCTCCCAGGTAAGACTCAATGCAGTCAACATTCTTCTATCACTTTGAGCTGGCATTTGATTACGTGATGATCACTTTGTAACTATGGATTCGATTGCATACTTCAACCAATTGATGAAGTCCAGATACTGATGCCATGGCATTTTCATGCATTAAAGTGCCGTATTGGGTCTTTTTATTTGTTCAACAAGAGACACTATCATGCAAAACTGCACAACCTTTTCCCTCACTATGGTAAAAAAATGCACAATTTCCATACAAACCTTACTCAAGCTTTTCCCTCCCTGAGGTAAAAATGCACAATTTCCATACAAAACCTATCTCATCGTATGTACAAATGTAAATCTTCATCTTAAAATGTGGGTGTAAAAGTTGGAATGCGTAATTTTCGAGGGAGTAATATGATGATGATGATTAACCTCCACTGAGACCAACTTTGGTCTATCGGACCTTAAGAAGTAATACTTGGTTTACATTAAAATCTTGTTCATGTGCTTAAAAAGCTTGCCAAGAACTTTTCCAAGCTCACTATAGTTGTGGCAAGTTAGGAGGTTATAAAGGTTTGTATTGTAGCAAATACTAAGAAACTCATACCTAATGTGGGTACTTCTGATCTTCCAAATTAGGATTAATGACCTCCTTATAGTATCTTAATTTTCTCTTAACAGCTAAATTTTCCTCACACCAGAATTTCCCTTTAAACTTAGAAGTAATAATATTTTTGGCATTATCAATGTTCTCCAAATGTCGTTTTCATTAATGCCCCAATGGTTTAACCAATCCATGTTATCTTTACACCAACACCTCTTAAGGCTTAGTTGGTTTTGACTTGATTTTAAAGCAATTTTAGGAAGTCTCTCGTTTCCCATGTTATTTATCTTATGCTTGTACATCAAGTACCTAGTCATAACAATTCTCTCAATGGGGGAAAGACCCACTTCTATGAGGAGAATAGGATAAGGCATATTGCTATTAATTTTGAGGTTATAAGTTATAATCTGCTTCTGGATTTGCTCAATCTTCCTCCAAGATTCTCTAGAAATGCTGCACTCCCTTACTTCACAACAGGGATGGCAAGAGTTTCAAAGGGAAACTTATTTTTATCCCACATGACCAGATTGGATGATTTACAATTATTTTCAAGACCAAAATACGCTTTCCACCCTCCATTAATCATTTTCTCAATTCTATAGTTTCAATTAAGCTTGCGATGAATATCAATTCCGAGATACTTGTAAGAAGTCACTTCCTCTATATTTATATTTTCATAAATAAAATTTGGATAGGTGTGATTTTTGTCTTGTCAATGTTAACAGTCATACCCATGTTAGAGAAAAAATCTAGATCAGAAGGACACCTTTCCATAAGAACAATATCATCAGCATAAAGTAGGAGGATGATAACTATTACAGCTAAGATTGTACCGATGCATCCTGCTTCTTCTAAACAATTTTCTAGGTTATCAATGTAAATGGAAAAAAGGGCTTCGCAATGATATTTCGTATAACCTTATCGCTGTAGCTCTAAACTCAAAAGGAACCTTAAGCTCCTCTAGCCTATTCCACGGTTTATTTCTAGGCACTAGGTCAAAAGCTTTTCTAAAATCCACAAAGCAACAAAATAGGTCATACTTATTACGATATTCCTCTGCAATGATCCTAAGTGTAACAAGGTGGTCCGTGGTTGAATGATTCCTTCTAAAACCTGCTTGGTCTTTAGCGCCTTATCTTTCATTTCTAGCCATTCATTGATCTTCTTTTCTAAGATAATACCATATAACTTAGCTAAGAGAGGACTACTCATAATAATCAAATAATCAGAGGGGTCATTTTTATCACCACTTTTGAAAATATGAATAATGAGGCTTTAAGTCCTTGTTGGTGATAAAAATTAGAATGTGTAAAATTTCTTGGAGAACACTTCTCGAAGTCATTTTTATGGAGAGAGACTAAAAATTAAAATGTGTAAAATTTCTTGGAGAACACGTCTTGAAGTCATTTTTATGGAGAGAGACTTCAGCGCACTTAGTCTTTTATGTGCAAAATTTGGAAAAATTCATAGTGAACATATATAGGTCATGTTTTATTTTTGGGAGTTCAATTCTTTGGCAGACGCTCTTTTCCAAGGCTCGGTCTATCTGCTCAGGAAGATTCTATTTTCTGGAGTATTGGATAGGTGATACTTTTCTTCGGGAGGAGTCTTTGTATTAGTTGGTTTGGTGCAGGTTTTTGTTTGTCGGTTGCCTCTATATGGGTCGTTATTGTTTTTTATTTTTATTTTTGTGGGGTTTGGACTCGGTTTCTTTGGGTTGTTTTTGTTGGTTTTCGTATTTGTTGGGTTTTTTTTAGTAGTTTGTAGCTTTTTTTTTTTTGGACTGTTTTGTTATTGTTGTTATTAGATTGAGTTTTTGATCTTTGTTCAAATTATATATACATATATTTTTGATAATTTTAAGTCTTATATATATATATATATATATATATATATATATATTTTTAAAGGTTGGCTTGCAAAATTTCTATGAATACTTATATCTTGTCACGAATACTTATATCTTCATAAGTAGTTGGCACCTGAATTGAAAGTCAAAAATGGATTTTAGAAGTGGTGATAAAATACAAGAAAAGGTTATGCCATAAGCAGTGGGACATATATTAACCATAAGATCGCCATGACAGAGCTTTAAGCTCGTTTGAAACATTTATACCACAATAAAAACCACTTTTTAAAATCCTTTCATTGAGTGTTATTACCTCTGTTGCATGGGTACCCGTACTGGGATGTCGGGTACATGAACCAGTACCGAGTACATGTACCGGGTACTTGGGTACTTCAATGGTACATCCCCATCCATACCCAAATACAATCTCACGTACCGGGTACTTAATGTATGAAAATAGGGTACTCATGTGGAGTTTGGTACGTCATACCATGTGTTTGGGTACGCAGTCGGTACAACGGTTGGACAATTTATCATAGCTCGTTGTTCAGGATGATTCAATTTGCAAAGTTTGAAGTTCAAAATTTTAAAAACTAAATAATAAATCACTAAAACACTTGTTATGTGGGCCCTTGCCCCTTACCTAAACCAACGCAACACTGCATTTCTCACTGCTAGTGCACTGTGCTCACTACTCCTACGACGACGTGACAAAGGACCTTAGTGATGCTAATGACATTGATCCTAAGGCTGCTGATGACATGGCTTGAGGAAGCCAAATCAACTATGTTGTTCATGTTCAATGTTTACTGTTTTGAACTTTCTTTTTCATGTCTAAAAATGCCTTTAGGCAAATTTTGGATGTAGTATGGCAATGAAGTTTGAACTCATGGTGTCATGGACATATAATATTTTATGTTGTTAATTATATTAATATAAATTCAGTCTTCCAATTGATATCTACTATGAGTCTATGTCATATGATTTATCAAATTTATTATTTTATGTTTCAAATTTTCAATGTGAATGTTCATATGAATCATTGAATTTAGAAATATCAAATATGCATGTATGATGTGAGTGTGAAATGTTTTATTTTTATAAATTTTAACACACACACATATGTGTGTGCCTACAGTACCCCCGAGGTACCCAAGTACCCTGTTTCAAAAAGTGGCGTCCCCGTCCCCGTACCCACGTTTCCTCGCAACTTAGGTTATTACCTTAGGAAGAACAACATTATGTGGATTGTTTTCTATGATGTAATTCAATATGTTTAATGCAATTCAACTAATCTATGATACCATAGATTTAACAAAACTACATCTATGTTCTAATAAACTGGAAACAATTACTATTTTCAAAATTTGCTATTGATCCAACTTGTTAAGTTTATAAAATCATTTTCTACATGTTAATCAAGAATGCCCAATTTTTGAAAAGACCGGACGCTGTCGTCAATAATCTCCTCCATTCCGAACTTGTAATGGAATCCCAAATCTAATAATTTCTTCGTTGAAAAGGTGTAGCCACCCGCAGAAACAAACTCATTGACCCTGCATCAAAGGACATTTAACAAATTTTATAAAACCTTTAAATACCATAGAAATCCAAACAAAATACATTGTTTTCTTTGTAATTATCAGAATATAATGTGCTCACACAGGGAGGAGGGCATTACTGACTTTGCTTTGATTATGTACTGTGGATAGCGTTCAGAGATGAGATGTGCGAGCTCTGGAATGCTAGTGGTATGCCCACAGCAAATATATCGTCCTTCAGCAGCCGGGTGTTCCATCAGAAATAGATGAGCATTGCAAGCATCTTGAACATGGATGAACGCCAGAGAATTGCCCTTGGATTGCAGTAATGATCCATAAAATTGTTGATAAAATTGTTGATTGCCTGTGGATTTCACCAGCTTATTTATCTTTTAGTTAAGGAGGAGATATATAACTAGGTCACACACTCATAAGTAAAGTGGTTTATGAATGTTTATAGACTGAGCCAATTGGTAGATTAGTTGTTAAACAAAGTCTAAATATTGAACTTATTACTAAATCCTTATAATTACGTGAACAATAACCAGCCTGTTACCACTTTATTCAATGGCTTGCAACAAGCTAATTATTGTCAGCAGTTATCCTTTTACCATATAATATAAACATAAAACAAATATTATTTAGTAAAAAAAAAAACCATTATTGTTCCTTTTTTAAACTAAAACTTATTTAAACCTTAATCAATATACATTTAAGCATAACAATAAAAAACTACTATAAAATAAATATTGTTATTCTAAAATTATGATTAACTAAAACAATCCAAAATCTAAAATAATATCTCAAAGCCATCATCCTCACAAGATTAAAAAAAAATCCAAAATCTAAAATAATATCTCAAGGCCATCACAAATTTTGAAAAGATATTCCTTTAATTTTCTTTCTTCCAAAAAAAACTAGGGTTTGATCACTTTAGAGTATGGTATGGCATGAGATTATGAGGATTTGGAATGAACCCACTCTGAAACATATACCTGTTATCAAAGACAACATCATATTCACACTTAAGGGGGCTGTGCTGCTCATGGAAGCACCTCCAACAATTGGTATCACAACGCTCACCACGGCAAGAGGCGGGTTCTCCTCTCCAAACTGCAACGCAGCTTTCTCTGCAAGTGTTTTCGACTCCCTGTAGAACTGCAAAAGAACAGGATTTAGTATAATTCTTTTCCTATACATGGATTAGAGCAGTACTGTAATCCTCCTGAACAAAATTAAGCTTACTCGCATCTGGCTACTGGTTTTCCTGATGGCATCCAGTGAAGTCCAACAGGATTCATCTATAACAAGTAAAGATTTGCCCAGCGGCAAGGCTGCAGCGAAAGACGAAGTGAACACGAAACGCCTCACGCTTTCTGCTTTCTTACACGATTTAAGAACGTTCAGAGTTCCCTGGATTGCTGCTTGGATTATCTCATTCTATTTATGTACATATATTATATACACATTTATTAAGTTAGGGTTAGCGCTGAAGGATATAAACTGTCGAAGCATGTAACAGAAGTAAAGATCGGCTCTGAAACCTCTTTCTTAAAACTCAAATTTTAATATATGTAGGCTTACCTCAGGATCCTTGTATTCACCAACCACCATGGGAGTGGGAGTTGCAACATGAAAGACGCCATGGCAGCCATGAATGGCAGAATCGAAGCTCCCTTCCTCGCAAAGATCTGCTCTGAAAAGATGAAGCCTCTCTTCGGCTCCTGGAAGCGAGAGAAGGAATGTATTCTTTGATGGATCTCTGAGAGTTGCATGCACTGTGTGCCCATTCTCCAGCAGAGTCTTTACGAGACACGATCCCACATATCCTCCTCCTCCTGTAACGCAGTACACCTGAGGGCGGCGGCTTTCTGGTTGAGACGTTGGAAGAGAATCCATATCCATAACAAAAGTAGCTGGGATGGAAGCAGAGCAGAGCAGATCAGATCTGATCAGACATCAAAGGATTAGCCTATCGATCGTTCAAAAAGGCACCGCCGCACCACACCATAGATGTCTCCTGATGGATGTTTCTCTATTATATAGATATCTTTACAGCTTTTCCTATTCAAACTATCAGGAATAAGATATGTTTTTTATGACTTGCAAAAAAAATGAAGAACAGTAAATACCAAAACGATATAGAGAAAGTCATACCTGGATAGTAAGAATAACAATATAGAGAAAGTCATACCTGGATAGTAAGAATAGTCACTAGGTGAACGAATCTTAGAATCTGTGAACATATATTCTAATTAATTCATTAATTCTTTTAGTATTTTTAGCCTATAATATGTGGTATTGAAATTTGAGATTTTTTTTTGTTTATTTAATATATTATTATTATAGTGTTGATGGTCTTTTCAATTTAATTAAATTATATATCTTTGGTACTAAATTTTAAGATTAAATTAATATTATAAATTTTTGCTTGCTTAATATATTATAATTTTATTAAAATTTTACTTATCACTTTACATTTAAATTGAAACACATAATGACATTTATGAATCATAATGGATTATATAAATTAAAAAATATAAATGGTATAACATAGAATATCCAACTAAAATTAAAATAGTTTATGCCAATGAAGTTAAGGTGATGTTTTTAAAAAAAATTTAAAATGCTTATAAGAATAATTAAGTCTAAATAGTTTGATACATGCAAATGAGGTCATTGATGATGTTTTTGGAAGAATTTTAAAATGTCTATAAGAATAGTCACTTTTAAATATTGTTTATATTTAATAAGACATAGATGTCATGGATGATTGCATGGCATAGGCATGTCATGGATGATGTATTCTATAATGATAATTAAAAGGAAAAAAACCTAGATGGGCCAACCTCTAATCTAAATTTGGAGGTGGTTAGCGATGTTTTTTTTAAGAATATTAAAATTTCAATTAATCTATAGATGGGACAACCTTTAAATTTGGAGGTTATTAGCTAAGAACATTAAAATGTTAATTATTTTTAAATGGAGTAGGTTAAACTTGAGCTTATTTCTTTTTAAATTAACTAGATATTTAAGTTTCTCATGTCATAGATGATGTGCACGATATTGATATGTGCTATTTTCCTTTTACAAAAACTGAAACATTTTCATTATATAAAAAGGTTGTACACAACCATCCAAAACAAGAGAATACCTATCCTAGATGTGATTTTGCATAAGCAAAAACAACCATAACTATAACTACCTTATCCTTACTAAAGTCCTTATATTTCTTCCTACTTTTTACCATGCTAAAGGAGGGATAAACTCGATGAATTGGAAGTTTAACAAAATACAAAAAAAAAATCAACAAGTACTTGAGACTTTGACACTACTGTTTTTTCTTTGCATCCATGTCTGGAACATGCTTTGAAACTAATATTTCTTCCATTGGTTGCACTCCATTAATATTGTTTCTTGGCAATGGCTGCATTGGGTCATATTAACAATTTTTGGACATCTTCTGTAATTCGATCAACCTTTCCAATAGATCTTTGATATCCCTATCCATATCATCAATCCTTGATTCTTGGTAGGACAACTTACTTAACACATACCCAATGTATGTTGAGAGCTCTTGATTCTTCCTAGCTCTGCTACAAACTGCTTCGAAAAGATTCCTCAGAAGAATTTTAAAATCAACTATGCTTCCCTTGACACTATTCAGACTCTCTTTCCACCCTTTCCCTTCATTCTTCTCAGTCTCCATTTTCGTTATTTCCTCCATCGAGCACCTACAAAAAATCTAGATTATATATCAATGTAATTCGAAACAAAAGCCTCCTCGAAAGCCTCCCTCTCCATCTCGCCTTGTTGTAGAATACATCGTCCCTTACCTTGAAATCCAAGTGGAGGAACTTGGTTTCTCGGTTCCGACAAGTTGCTGATAGAGGTTGTCACATTGTATCAATGTTTTACATTAATAGAAATATCCATTTCTCATCCAAATTTCATGTGCAATTGTTTATATTTGTATCCTTCGGTATAATTGCTTTATACATGTTTAAATGGATTATGCTACTTTGAATGCTAACATTTAATACATTTTATGCTTGGATATGTATTTGTTGTTGAGGGAAAATTGTAGGGAGCAAGCATTCAATCGTGAGCTCAACAATGGTCTTCTTCGAGCATCTGGTTGAGGTACATACTCTTTCTTTTAGTCGTTACC
The DNA here is from genome assembly GCA_001517045.1 of Pseudotsuga menziesii. NCBI lineage: Eukaryota > Viridiplantae > Streptophyta > Pinopsida > Pinales > Pinaceae > Pseudotsuga > Pseudotsuga menziesii. Next base: position 148,177 of record LPNX010108078.1, read on the forward strand.
TTCTTTAATTTATCTAGCATACTTGAGAATGGATGTGGTGGATTCCTAGGTGGAGGAACTTGGTTTCTTGGTTTCGACAAGTTGCCAATAGAGGTTGTTACATTGTATCTATGTTTTACATAAATAAAAATATATATTTCTCGTCCAAATTTCATGTGCAATTGTTTATAATTGTATCCTTGGGTCTAATTGCTTTATAAATTTTTAAATGGATTATGCTAGCTTGGATGCTAACATTTAATACATTTTATGCCTGAATATGTATTTGTTGTTGAGGGAAAATTGTAGGGTACAAGCATTCGACCATGAGCTCAACAATGGTCTTCTTCGAGCATCTGGTTGAGGTACAGACTCTTTCCCTTAGTAGTTAGCATATTTAATTTATCTAGAATACTTGAGAATGAATGTGATTTTGGGTGCCATCGTGTCTTTACTGTTCCACCCCAAGCTAGAGGAATATTTTCTTTGTAACAAAAATGGTGCCAAAAATGGGTTAAAATAGACAAGTGTAATTATTTTTTACCATTTTTCCATAGTTACTTGTAAACCATGTGTAAATATTTTCTGACGTCTAGTTTTCAAACTCAAATTTTGGGAGATATAACTACCAATTTCACATTTTGTTACTACTAGGTAGGTCCTTACTCCCTCCTCCGCATTTTCTTTAATGTTTTTCTTTTTAATTTTTGAAAGGTGGACAAACCTCTTTTGGCCTATGATTGCATGGCCATGGATTTGGAACCCAATAGTTGCAAGTAGACAACCCTGCTCATAGTTATTGTATATAAAAACTACAATTGATCGCATCTACTAGAAGGAATAGTCACAACCACCCTTCAAAAAATTAGAAAAATCAAATTTTTATGTGGAAATTGACCTACGATTGTCTTGGGATTTTGCAGGGACTTTATGATTGATTGGAATGAATGAGGAAACGAGGATACATATACAATTTTCCTCAAGGAAAAGCGATGCCTTACAATATTTTTGGCTTCTAAAGTTTTTCCAAATTGTTACGAAAGTGTCGTGAATCATATGTTGTACAAAAGAGAGAGAGAAAAAGAAAAAGAGAGAAAGAGAAATACTATATTGTACAACATGTTACAAAAATGTTTTGAAACATTGTTTCTTACACATAGTAATTCTTCAAGTAGATCACATTGTGAGGTTCATTTTGAAAAGTGTCCTTTCATAATTGAATAACTTGTATCCTTGTTTTTGTAACACACGAATCCTAATAAGGGACATACCACAAATGTTCCAATTTCCAAGACCATAATTTATCTTGGTATTGATTGTAAATCATAACTAACTCTCCCTTAAAACAACACCCAAGGATGAACAATTTTGTCATATTGGGCTTTAATGTGTTTCTTATGAGTTTTGTTCATTATGATATTCGAGACATTCCTTTTCGATTGAGGTAATGGGTAAGAGTTCATTAACTAGTTTCAAAGAAGGGATTTCATGTTCAATTGAGAGAATTTTCTTCACACCATGTACAAGTTGGAAATGAATGAACCTAGTGATAGTTTTAATGGATGTTTAATATTGGTAAAGAGTGTATAAAAGCATCATATGCCAATAGGTTTTGTTTTTGTTCATTGTCCTCTACAACATATTTTCCAAAAGATTAAAATTATTAACTTAACATATAATTGTAAATTCATCTCATTATTCTTTATGTAATAATATGAATGTGTTATAGGGGATCATATTGGATCTTGATGGAAATAAAATGGTTTTTTATGAATGGGGGTTGGGACAAGCAACAAATAACCAAGTAAAGTGGTACACCCTTTTAGGATGGTTGGATCGCATTTCTGTAAGGTTTCCAAGAAAATAATTTTTGGAGACTCTTTATCGTTGATCTTAGACTAAGAAATTGATAGGCTTCGACAATGAGGATTTATGACGTCTTTAGAAAAGGGTTTGGGACAAATTAAAGGAGTTTAGTGAGGCAAATATTTTGCATATCCCAAGATGCAACATCCAGGAAGCAGATACACTCGCTAATGGAGAAGTAGCTCTAAAGTGTGGCTACTTTGCTTTAAATGCCCCACTAAAGGATGTGGCTCCCATAAATGATGTTGGACCCATGGATTAACAACCCTCTACATCCGACGGTGTTTATGGAGGGAACTTGGGAGATATTTCACATTTTTGAACAGGTGGCACATAGAGCATTTAATCTCCTACATGAGAGAATAATCTCGAGCAGTCCTCAAGACTACCCTTTTAGTTATGAATCTGCAATATATGGCATATTGTTATATGTGGTAAACAATGCTAGTGGGATCTCTCATTGCAAAGGATCCCATGTAGAAGTAGATTATGGAAATTTTGGTTGTGTGCAATGGAAAAGGAATGGGAGGAAGTAAACTAGTAAGGAATCTCGATTTCAGTTGGCAGGAATCTCGATATTGGTTGGAAGGAATCTTGTTCAAGGCTTCCATGGTTATGTTGTGAACGTGTAGCACATTTGGTGGATTTGGCATTTATGGTCATTGATTTCTAGGAGTTGCATCCATTGTGTAGTTTCTATGTTTTTCGAGCGCTATGGACTATTCAAGTTGGAGATTAGGGCTTGGTGAGATTCAGGGAGTCATCAAGGACCTTTGTATTGTGATGAACATACTCAATTCACGACTTGAGGGAGTTATAGTTGTTGTTGAACAACTTACTAGTCATATTGCTTAGATGGATGCACTAGGTTCAATGACCTGGAAAGTGAGGTTCATGAGTAGAGAGGGAGGATAAAGAAACTATTTGCAGCCTCAAAGGTGCATCAAGAACTTCTAATGGTTGGTCACTCATAAAATGCACCTTGTGAAAATTCAAATGCCATGGAGGAATATTTGGTGCAACAACCTAATATAGTGTCTGTGGACATATCCAACTTGCCTAAACAAGAAAAAGGAGGTGTGATTATGTAAAAAACTCTTAGTGGGCCATCCTAGTTCTAGTTCTCATATGCGTTTTTTTATTAAGTTTTTGTTGGGACGATTTGTTAAGGCCTTTAGTTCTAAGTATTAGGTTAAAAACTCATACGCAATATAGTCTATCAATTAGATGGAAATTTTACGGAATAACTTTGCGAGATCAAGAGGCTTTTTGTCAAATGATCAATCTCTAAATCTGGTTGTTTTTATTATTTTTTTAACGTAAACTTAATCATTTTGATTATAATAATAATATGAATGCACCACATTAAATTTATTAACTATATATATATATATATATATATATATTCAAATTTGTTGGGTTATCATACATTATTATTGCATCGAGAGGAGCAAAGTGTTTTATAACCTAGTATAGGAGATGTTTATAACTCAATATAGGAGATGTTTCGCATAAGGTAACGTAATGCGTCATGTTACCGAAATAATAATAATAATAATAATAATAATAATTAAAAAATAAATGTCCGCTCATAAAGTAAAATAAACTATGAAAATTAATTTAAAAAAAATCCATGGATCATAAAAAAAATATAAATAAAACATAAAATCGAATCTTTCAAGCAAGAAAGGGATCAAGTTTTTTGAGCCTGAGATTAAAAAAAATACAGGTAAAGAAATTATATCCCTTTGAATACTTGACAAATCCATATTTAAGATGAATCTATACTGATATAATTACCAAACTAAAATTAAAATTTATTAGAAATCACTTTCTAAACAAAATTTAAATTAATTTATTATTTATGGTTTTATTGAACCATTTAATTTCTCTAATAATAAAATGTAAAATTTATTATTTATTTCATAATTATATTTATATTTTTAATTTAATTTAGATCATTTTTATTATTATTTTAAATGAAATAATCCATATTCGAACTCCCTACTCAACCCTTCCTTTCTCATACAAAAATAAACTCAAGCATATAATATATTTACGATGAAAAGGTGAAGCATCAAATAATTGTTGCCACCATATAGCACTATATTGGTAGTAAGATATTAAAAAATCACATGGTAATGATTTTAGGTTAGAATATAATTACGTCGATAGACGTTATTCTCTAAAGTTTTTTGAAAAAACTTTATTCACCTAGTCGTCCCTCCGGCGAATGACAAGCTTCCATGTGTAAAGTTTTTAGATAAGGTTTGCCACGAGTCCTCTAAGCTTGTTATGGTGGGGCGTTAATTTTACAGGAAGGCTCTTTTCATATTGTATTATAATATAATGAAACAACTTTATATAAATGTATCAACTACTTTCATATTGTAAATGTCTCCTTTCATATTGTAATATAATATAATGAAACGACTTTATATAAATGTACCAACTAGTCTCTATTTCAACCCGTCGCCTATAAAGACAATTAATTAAATCAACATTAAGTTGTTTGGATTGATGCCCCATTATGGAGAAATATATATATATGGAATACCGGTATTCCAATAGTTTACTTTTCAACCTTGTTGCCTTTAAAACAATTAATCAAATCAATGTTTGGATTGAGATGTTTTATCCTTGCCTCATTATGGAGATATATATATATGGAATACCGGTATTCCAATAGTTTATTTTAACACTTTTGATACACATTTTTATTACAAATATTCTGTGGGTACGTTGTTAATGCATTACTTTTTTTTTTCACGTAAAGGGAAATAACAGTCCCTTGCTATTTCTATTAGAAATCAAAGGAGACTTTTACATTCTTAAGTTGTTGCCAAACTAGTTCGAAACCACAGACTTCAAAATTTTGACCCTTTCTATCCATATGCCCCCAATGTCTAATTATACCAGTGCATCCCACATAATACATGATCATATATGTTAATGCATTACTTTATTCTTTGTTTCTTATGAAAAAAATCCATGTATATTCATAATAGGTCCAAAAAGTGGAAAAAAAAGTCATTTATAGATTTTTGTATTTTTTCAAAAATCCATGTATATTTATAAGAAGTCTAAAAAGTGCAAATTCTTGGAAAAATGTCATTTATAGATTTTTACAAATTAGGAAGTCAAATTTTTAAATCCACAAAGTCGTCTTTTTTTTTTTTTTTTTTAATCAGGGGAAAAAAGCAGCTCCTTGATATTCTATTGAATCAAAGGTAACCTTGTACATCTTCATTCAGCTATTCAAACCCCAATGGGTCGAACAAATCAGAAATAAATATATTACATAATAGTACAAACAAGAATGAACAATACCCAAGCCGTGTAAACAGAAATACACTAAGCACCTGGGTATCAATACATGAGAAGTCCTCTCATAAGTGAGCAATAAATAACATAAGTCAGATATGTCCATAGAGAATATAACAAGAGCCGAGACATCTTATCCAAGCAGGTGTGTGACTCTCAAATATCCTGTAACAGCTGCTCAGCAAAACCAGATATAGCTCAAAGAATCCATAAGATAAATTACTGAAATAGAATGAGCATATTCTAAAATAGTTGATATGAGTCTTCCCCTATAATCTCATCATCATATGATTCTATAAGTAAGAGGTGACCAGGAGCCAAATACAACCCCTCCTTGGATAAGATGTCTGCCCTCTTGTTATGTTCCCTATAGACATGACTGAAATCCACCCAGGTGAATGAGGACATGAGAAGTCTGGTGTTGTAGCACCAAGCCTCAAGGTTCACCATGTCAAGGGTGGATTCCCCCTTTGCCCATTTTATAATCACAGAGGAGTCGCCAAAGACATGTAGGTAAGGCAACCCCGGATATCCTTGGCAACCCGTAATGATGCCTAGAGTGCTAAAAGTTCTGCTCTAGTATTTGTGCTGCTCCCACATCCAAGTTTAAAAGCAAAATGATGATGATCATTTAACCAAATACTTATACCTGCTCCACCAATATGTTTTGCCGGAGCTCCATCAAAGAAAACCATAAGAAATTTAGAGGTAGGAGGCTTGCTTATGTTCTGGATTTTATTCCCGGGTTTCAGAGGTGGTTTATAAGAATTTACCTCATCATGAATGATATGTAATAGGCCAGCCATAATAGGAGTCAGATCTTCAAATAACTTGCGCTTCCTAGCCTTCCAGATATTCCAGATAAGAAAAAGAGGCAACTACTGTAAGGATCCTCCCTTAGATACCCAGTTGGTGATATTTTCCATAAGGGTAGGAGCAGTCCATAGTAAGTGCACATCATATAGACAATTGAGTCCCTAAATCATCTTTTTCACAAATAAGCAGCCTACAAAAAGATGATCCACAGATTCAGCGTCCACAAAGTCTATAGCAAGGCTTCTTCTAAGAGAAAAATGATACTCACATAAAAGTATTACCTTTTTCCATTCACGTCCTTATCCATGAAACCACTATGAACTTTGCTTATATTTACCAAATTCATAATACATGTGGTGACAATGAATATAAAATGCTGATGTATAAAATTTCGGTATGATGTCAATTTGACAAATTTATTGTTTCTTAATGAGTTTACTTACAAGATCCAAATTCGCATTAGATATAATGATAAAGGATATTTATAATATTCAAATCATATTAGATGTAGTGATAAAGTATAGAGAAAACCATTAGGTATAAATTTTAGGCGTGGTTAATTTGATATATTTATTGATTGTCAATGATGTATTATTGTTTACCAATGGTTTTGATATAGAATAAGTGAGTTTACTTATAATATCCAAATTCACATTAGATGTGGTGATAAAGGATAGAGAAAACCACAAAGTATAAATTTTGGGTGTTGTTAATTTTATATATTTATTGTTTATTAATGATATATTATTGTTTACCAATGGTTTTGATATAGAGAAATTTTTATTGTAAGATTATAAATATGAAAAATTAACAATTTGTTTCAATAATATTCTTAAGAGTAAATGGTTCAATTTTTTTGTTGACTCTATTCCTTTTTCAATTTTCTACATTAATTGAGGGATTTAAGTATTTAGGATTCAACCTCGAACCAAATTCCTATAAAAATGTGATTGGGGTTGCCTCATAGCTAAGCTTGAAAATTTAACTCAAAATCATTTAGATTAAAAAAACAAATTTAATTATACATGTTATAAAAAATAAGAAAATAATTTATATTTATTTATTTTTTCTAATTTATTATATTAAAATATTTATATATTATAAAAAAAAAAAGCTATCATATTTTTTATTATATGTTTTATTTGTAAAATTGTAAAATTCTTTTTTCTGTTTATTACATCACGTTTAAAAAATAATATATTATTAAAATGAAAAAAAAATATAAAATAGTTAATGCGCTTTAAATATGTATCCAAAAATAAAGCAATTTAGTATTTAACTTTTTTTTTATTTAAACATGAATTAAGTTGCCCTAGAACAAGCCTCGGTAGTTTATTCCATCACTCTTTAAAAATAATATATTATTAAAATAAACATGTAAATAATAAAATAGTTAATATGATTTAACTATGTATCTAAATTTACATTTACTTATATGGGATCCTTACTTCACAATGAATTTTATAATGAGTATTAGATGCATATCAATGCCAAAAACATAATTACAATTTAACATTCTAAAAATAAAGCAATTTAGTTATTTAACTTTTTTTATTTAGACATGAACTAAGTTGCCCTACAACAACATTTATTTGTAAAAACAAGCATAGATCCATCTAAGAGGGGATTTACCAAGCACGGAGAGGGATCAAGGTGCAAATCCTTTTTTTAAGTGGAAATGTTGAGAAAATGTGTAATCCAATGTTTATGGTTTTATTTTATCTAATTTATGTTGTTATATATATATGCAATTCTAAATAATTTAAATTTAATTTAAGCGGACATGTTATTTTTAATAATATTTTATTATTTATTATAAAGGACACTGTCAACTCTAGGATGAGCATCGAAGGAGTTACACATCTCTCCCCTACAGGGCTGTAAAATGCATCTCTTAGGTGCAATATCTTCTATCTTACCTTTATTCTCAATGCACCCTTATTATGACTTTGTAAAAATGATATACCTTATATTTATTCTCAATGCATAAATTACAAGATAACATTACAAAAGGATGACATAACAAAGAAAAAAAAGGTAAGAGGTATAAAGTTAATATACTTGTATAAACTAATGTAATTAAGGAATATTCAAGGGAATGCAATTAAAGGATATGCAAATATAATTATGTAAATAAGGTTAGTAAATTGGTAAAAAAAGAAAGGGTCATTTTACTTTATGGTTGACACATATATAAACTATGTAAGGAGGGTTGGAGGTACACTTTTATGGTTGACACATATATAAACTATGTAATATCACTGCAAGAGATATGATTAATAAAAGAACTTGTTTATTAAAAAAATATATGTGTGTGCCCACAAAGAGGTTTAATAGAAAACTTAATTTTGAAAATTTAAATATTTACTAAGAAAATTAAACAAAAGTTTTTGACGAAGCATTTAAATTTCTATCAAATAAGCATGTATTATCATTTGGAGTAGAGTTTGAATTTTAAATTTGTAAATGTAAATTTATATTAAAATATGAAATATTACTTGATATTAAATTTTATGTTTGAATAAAGACATTATTATTATTATTATTTGTTTTTTGACTAAAACATAGGGGTAGATTATATTGATTCCGGTAAAACAGCTACCGCGGGCTTGACAAAATTACAGAGGATCATAGCTGAGCTAGAATCTTTTTTCAAAATGATTCTAGGAATCCAAAGCAACCCAACGGGAAGATTACAGAAATAAAGAGGCATAGACTACGAAGAAAGAGCTTAAGAGCAGATCGCAGCTAGAGTCAAGGAGACTTCTGAGTGCCAGAAATGTGATCATCATTTGTCCAGTTTGGCAGTTAGTTTAGAGACAGCCGTCTCCAGAGCAGTAATGCATTTCCCAAAATCTCCATGGGTGTTTGCAACGTCCTTAAAACTGGTGTGAACCTCATCTTTGAACTCTTGCAGATTCTCAGATGAAGCCGAGTGGTCTGCGCGTAGCTTCCTGATGTCTTCATTGAGGATGTCCCAGGTTTGCTCTCCTGCCTGGTTTGTAGCTTGCAGAAGCTTGTCTTGTTTATCCACGCGTGCTCTGAGCCTCCCCATTGCATTCTCCAGCGATTCAATCCTTTCTTCTATAGTTAGACCTGATTCTGAGGAAGATCCTGCCATTGCAATCAACTGACAGTCTTGGTTCCGATGAGGAAGGAGCGTTAGGCAAAATGACAGAGTGAGGACCCTTGGCTGCGCAGAAATGGCTTTCCCTCTGCTCTTTAGTGGAACTTCAATGCGTTGGTTCTTCAGCGTTTTTGCTATCACGATGGTAGAGAGGACCCTTGGTTTAAAAACTTGCTGGAAGGGAATCAAAGTCATGAGAGTACTGTGACCAGCAGCGATTTGCAGAGATTTCTTGGCAGTGCCCGGCAGGAGAGAAGATTCGTGGTACACTGGATTTCTACTAAGCAAATGGAATCGCTGGATGTGGATCCATAATCGGCTACGGCTAGGGGACGTCACATCGGCTTTCCTCTCCATCCTTGTGCAAGACACCTCTGCCCAAACGGGTCCCTCGATTTGCTTCTTTGTCTACCAGCGAGTTTAGCTCCCTTAGCACATGGAAGAATCTGATGGAGTGGAAATTTTGGCATAGAAACTGAATTTTTTGATAAATTTGTGCCAGTTTAATATGGGCTGGATGCTTCCTCATTGTTAGAGCATGAATCAACAGGCGAGAATCACCAAATACTGTCAAATTGGCCATTCCTTTGGATATCGCAATTCTTAAACCTTGTAGGAGTCCACAAAATTCTGCTATATTATTTGATTCCGTGCCCAGGCCCCAGGAGTAAGTGCTGAGCACAACTCCATTAGCTAACATGAGAACTCCTCCACTACCAGCTAATCCAGGATTTCCCTTTGAGGCTCCGTCGAAGAAGAGGCAAGGATCTTTCAGGGAATTTTTCCAGGTGATGAAGTCAGTTTCATCGAGCCTAATTTCCCACTGAGCAATTTGGGAGTGGTTTGGCAAGAAGCGGTTTTGATGATTGGGAACAATCATGCTAAGCCAGTGAGATTCATCAGGCAGAAGTTGAATAGTGTCTTTCAGGTTGAGGTTGTGGTCAAGAGCTTTCCCTAGGATTGCTCTTGCTTATATTGCAATTTTAGAAGGATGGATTTCACGTTCTTTGAAGATGCGATTGTTCCTCTCAATCCAAATTTTCTAGCAGATGGCTTTTGGAAGCCATTTCTAGGCAGTTTGGAGCAGCGTTTTCTTGGCCATTTGAAATGGTGAAAGATTCATCCAGTCTGATAGAAGGTCCTAGATAGTGTCTGGAATATTGATGCCTGGATTTAGCCTTATAGCTTCTTTCCAGACTTCTTTGGAGAATTGACAGCCAAGGATGATGTGATCCGAGGTTTCTTCCTCGTTTTTGCAGAGAGGACATCTTGTTGGGCCTTCCATACCTCTTTTCTTTAGATTTTCTCCTAAAAGAATGCTTTTGTGGGCCAACGTCCAGCAATATATGTCAATTTTAGGGATGAAGGCTTTAGACCACAGAAACTTCCAAACCGCAGGATTAGGGGTAGTGTAAGGGATTGCTTGGATGTTCTTATAACCTTCTGAAGTTGAATAATTTCCTAAATTGTTTCCCCACCCTCTTTTATCTTTGATTCCTTCTTTAATTGGAGATTTGCCTTGGAGGAGATTGGTAAGAGTTTCAGCTTCCTCTTCTAGATCAGGGGGGAAGTCACCTAGGTCCCAGCCAACCAAGATATTATCTTCCCAAGCTGACAGGTCCCATATCGAGGTGGATCCTTTATCCAATAGCCAGTGTTTGATGTTATTCACTTCCGTGCGTAACCCAATTGGAGTATCTCCCAGGATGGAGTCTTCCCACACTCTAATACGGTTTTCCCATTTCCTGGTATCCAGTAAAGATTCCTTATGAAAGGCTCAAGCGCTTTAAGACATAAATTATATACCGGGGAACCATTTCTAAGTGGGGGTTGAGTGTCTAGACATCTCTTCCTTGTGCCAGGGAAGTATTTTTTTGGAGAACTTCCTTGCTCAAGCTTTTTTTTCCTGTGATCAGCTGCCATAGCAACTTAGCTCTTAAAGCCAAATTTTGAGTGGTTAAATTCCGCACTTGAAGCCCTCCTTCATCACGCGGTTTTTGGATCTTTTCCCAGCGCACGAGATGGATTTTATTTTCATCCCCTTTGCCCCCTTCCCAAATAAATTTTTTGAGCAGTCCTTCTAGATTGCGAATTACCAATCCAGGGGCGAGAAGAATTGAAGAATGATAGATTGGCATGCTATTTAGAATAACTTTTATCAGAACAGTCTTACCTGCTAAGTTGAGCCAGTTGGCACTCCATCTTTGGATTTTGACTTTAATTTTGTCTAAGATACTCTCCTAATGTGCAGACTTGATTTTAGTTTTGCAGATGGGGATGCCTAGATAAGTGAAGCTATCCCAGTCCACCGTGCCCTCCATCCCAAGCACTCCGACTATTTCCCTTAGCTCTCTGGCTGAGCACTTCTAGTTGTAGATTTTTCTTTTTTGGAAGTTTATTTTACTTTCGGACACCTTTTTGTATAATTCCAGTTCCTGTTTAAATTGCTTGGCATAATGGTTGTTTGCTCCACCTAACAACAAGGTGTCATCTGCAAATTGGGCATGATTTATGTCCCGAACATTATTCACAGTTCTTAGTCCTGGGAGCATATGGATTTCCTGACGGAGGTTAAGCTGGAAGTTGAGCACAGAGGCTTGAATGGCGTAGAGGAGAGGAGACAGGGGGCAGCCCTGCCTTAGACCTCTAGTAGCTTTGAAGAAGCCAGTAGGCCTTCGATTAACAAGAGGGGCTATCCACGGATCACAAAAACAACCTTTGACCCAGCTTATAAAGGTGGAAGAGAAGCCAAAGTTTGCCATAACAACAAACAGAAAGTCATGCCTAACATGGTCAAAAGCATTAGCTAAATCAAGTTTAATGACCATACCTTTCTCCTTCCGTTGATAGCTTGAAAGAATTGCTTCTTGGACGAGAATGATGTTATCAAGAATTTTTCTTCCTTTGATGAATCCTCCTTGATTTTCTGGGATAATCCTGGGCAGAATCGTTTTAAGCCTGGAGGCTATAATCTTGTACCCTGTGTTGCATAAGGAGATCGGTCTGAAACAGTTGAAGGTGGTGGCACCTTTTTCTTTCGGGATCAGAGCAAGGAAGGAAGAATTGGTGCCGCCTCCCAGTTTATCGACCATCTAAGAATACCGGATCATTTTTAAGAGGTCGTTCTTGATTATTGACCAGTAGCAGGTGAAGAATCTGGTTGTGAAACCGTCCGGTTCGGGTGCGCTGTCAGGTTTCATAATCGAGAGAACTTCTTTAAGTTCATTCATCATGACTGGGGCTGTAAGAAAGTTATTTTCCTCAGGCTTGATAAGGGTTGGAATGAGGTCAAACGTATGGGAGGAGGTGTCAAGAGGGTCCTCTATGGGAGCTGAGAAAAGCTCTTTGAAAGTAGCCATGGCTCCCTGCTTTATGCCCTCAGAGTCTTTGACCAGATCGCCTTGAAAATTTATTTCAAAAACTGCTTTGAAGTTCTTTCGAGCCTCGGCCTGCTTATGGAAGTACTTAGTGTTTTTGTCCCCACTTAAGAGCCAGAGACTTCTGGATTTTTGCCTCCAAAATTCTTCTTCCAGCCTGCAGGCCGAGAAGAGTGCTTTCTGAAGGTCCTCTTCCTTTCGTAGCAGGCATTCTGAAATGGGAGAGTCATCCATTAGGAATTGGTGAGTTTCCAGGTCGGCTTGTGCTATTTTATGGGCGAGGTAATGAGCCTAGCCTAGTCTTTTAGATCACGTTTAAGCCTCTTTAATTTTGCTTCCCAGATGTAGGATGGTGATCCTCTAATTTGGGTTTCCTAAGAGTCATAAACTACTTGCAAAAATTCCTCATGTTGGATCCAGAGAGGGCTAAATTGGAAGGGAATCGGGCCAAGGTCTTGATCTAGGACCAACTCTAGAAGGATGGGCTTATGATCAGAGGTGCAATGGGGGAGGATTTTGGAGGAAGCTAAGAGGCCCGGGGAGAGAAAGGAAGAGTGAACAAGGAACCTGTCAAGCCGTGCAGCCACATGGCCAGGTCCTAGTCTTTTATTAGTCCAGGTAAACTTTCCTTTGGCAGACTTTATAACAATTAGATCCCAACCAAGGATGATATCTTCGACCCACTCCCTCGATGGGTCTCTGACCGGCATGCCTCCTTTTTTCTCATTTGCTGCAAGGGTGACATTCAGGTCACCTGCTACTATGATGTTTTCTAGTCTCTGCAACTTTAGAAAGGACTCTAACAAAGACCAGTAATCTTTTTTTTCCGAATGCAAGATGGGGACATAGAGATTGAAAAGACTTACAATTCTTCTGAAAGGTTTGTGGATGAGCTTAGTGAAGACCCAGTGCAGCTCACGTTCTTTAAATTCGAGGTCATAAAGGGTGGAATCCCAAAAGGTGGCGATGCCTCCAAAAGCACCTCTGGAGTTGTTGGCAATCCTAGGACCTTTTTTCCAGAACTTTTTCCCAACTTAGAGGATAGCAGTTTCCTCCATTTTTGTCTCCTGGAGAAGCAAAATCTCAGGATTATGAATTTGGACTAGGTCTTTCATTGCTTCTTCCTTTAGGGTGGAACCTAAGCCTCTGCAATTCTAGGAGATGTATCGCATTAAGTACTATGGGGGGAGGGGTTGGCCCCTTTGGAGGCCGTTGCCGTTCCTTTTTTAGATTTGGTGTGCATAATGCCTTTTAGAGTTTTTTGCGATCCTTCAAGGACTGCTAGATATGTAGCTTCCTCTCTTTTCTTCTTTTTTGACTTCCTTCCTCTTGGGTTTTTGATGGGGGCCGCATGTAAACTGCTTGATGAGGCATCCTCGTCTGACTCTTCTCCTGGGTCTATTTCTAGTAGCAATGAGTCCTCGTTTGTTTCTTTGGTGGGTCCAGGGGGTTCAGTAACTGTCGAGGAGTCTAGTTCTTGGTGGATTTCGCCAAGTTCCAGCGGATCTGCAATCTAGGACTCTACCTCTTTACTACTAGGCTGATATCCAGTGTGATTTCCTTCAATGCTTATCGGATCTGGATCTTTTCCAGCAGGATCTATGATCTTCTATGGTTCCTCAGCATCCTGAATAATGATTGGTGCAGCTATTGTGGCTTCCTGGCTAGGTTTATTTGAGCTTGACGATTGGTTCTGCATGTCCCCTGCTGCCTTTTTTTCCTAATTTTTGGTGATCGTTTTCCCTTTCTTAACTTTTTGCCAGCCTTCTCCCTCTTCAGGAACCTGAAATTTGGGGCAGTTTCTTTGAAAATGTCCATGTTCGTGACAGTGACGACATTTGAACGGGAGCTGTTCATAATATAGCTTTTGGTAATGGTGCCATTCTCTGAATTTTAGTTTAACTGCCTTAGGCAGCCCTGCTTCAAGATCAACTTCTACACAGATTCTGGCATAGGAGTATTGCCCTTTATTCTCTGCTTTGTCAATGTATCTCCCTAGGGCATTCCCAACTTTTTCTAGGGTTTGTATGTTCCAACAGTGAACTGGAAGATTTGGTAGTCTCACCCACACTAGTACTTCCTTCGGGATATCGACTTCAGCATTGAAATCCGGAGTCCATCTATTGAGATACAGTCCTTGGGTACCCATGAAGTATGGACCGCTTCTAAAGATAAGATCTCGGTCTTCTTTGGATATGAATTCAAAAATGAAGAACCCTCGTCCAACCGAGTAGCAGGTAACACTAATTTTGAGCTGGGGCCTCCAATTCCTTTGGATCCAGTCGTCTGTGGTTCTAGTTGATTGCCATAGCCCCATGAAATGGCCTACCAAACCTCACTCAGCCAGAGCCAGAGTGATTTTGATGGGTTGTTCAGTCGGGAGGTCAATTTCCGGTACAACATCAAGCTTCTTGATGAACTTCGGTATGGAAGGGGCCACCGGTTTGAGGCCAGGTGACGTTAATAACCTTCTGAAAGCTTCAGCGGTAGAGGAAGGAGCAGAGGGAGGGGAGAGCCCTCCCCCAGGCGCAGCCATGGAGGAGGCCTGGAGCAGCTCGAGCACGAGCGAGAACCCCAATGATGGCAGACGGCGCCAGCTAGGGTAGCGCGGCGTGAGCAAAAAAAGCCTTTATTATTATTATTATTATTATTATTATAGTGCTTATTAAATAAGCATTTTTTTATCATGTGGAATACACAATATAACCTTAAATTTATATATGTAAATCTAAATCATGAAATAGTGACATAAGGATCATGGTATATTGAAACTTATGTTTATGTAAAATGATAAATGTATTTTAGTTTTATGACATAAATATATCTACCTCTTAAACTCAATTCCACATGGTAACACATTCTTACTTGATAAAAACTAAGTGTTTCATTGGATACATACATCACAAAATCAATTCTACCCATGCTATGAGAATTTTTTGGGAAAATATGTGGAAAGTTAGTAATAGTCATTTATTGAAAACAAGCATATTCAAATCGCAACCAATACACCATGATGTAACTAGTAGGAAGAACCATTCTTTTTTTATTTCTTTCATTTAAATAAGGATCATGGTATTTTTGGGACTTACATGTTTTTATGGACTACTTCTATTAATCAATATAAGATATTAATTTTGTATAGTGAGATTGTGATATCATTAAAACAATTCGAAGACACATATGTTAAGAATATGAAAGGGGAACTCTGTCATATTGTAAATCAAAACATTTCCAACTATACTCAAGTATACATCATACACTAAAATAAAAAATATATATTTTTACAATCTTGACATTTTCTGTTTGTTATCATTGGAATCTAATCATGCAATGTTTAATAAAATTGCATTTCTAATTTGATGATGTTGATTTTGACATTTTTCGTGTTTTCCATCACTAAAATCCGATTTGCAACTCATGGGAAATCTTGCAAACAATAATAACAAATACATGCTCCAAGCATTGGCCATGCCTATTGCCTGATCTGTCATAAATTTTACCAATAGCTCAAATGCACAGTAAGATGATGACCATCAACTAAAAAAACAAATATTCTTATGGATAGGGAAGAGAGTAATGTTATCCTACAAATTATGGGTCTAGTCAAGATTAGTAAATGGTGCACGCAGAGTTGTCATGCAAGTTATATACACACTTGAATCTATCTCTCCTAAGTTACTACCTTGTGTTTTCCCCACATCTAATAATTACATTGGGCCTCCATGGGATATCTAGCACCCGAATATAGTGGTAATTAAGCAACTTTTCCTTTTACCCCATAATATTTATCTGTGAAATTGTGTACATTCTTAGTTGAGTTAATCTAGTGTATATGGGAGATCTTGTTAATTGAGAACGGTTTTAGTTTTCACAAAAGGAACATCAGTTGAGAAATTCACTTGGGAAATACTTGATTTTAGGATTAATGAACAAAAAAAACTCAACAAAAGGCTTTGGATTTTGGTCAAGCAGCAAACCATAAAGGAGTGATGCTTGATTGGGTAATTTCAATTGAGTTCTGAATGCTATGATGATACCGATATGTTGGGTGCAATTTATTCTTAAGTTTCATATAGTGTATTTAGAACATCAAATAGAAATGATTTCCTTTCAAGTTAGTGTATATGGGAGATCTTGTTAATTGAGAAAGTTTTTTAGTTTTCATAGAAGGAACATTAGTTGAGAAATTGACTTGGGAAATACTTGATTTTAGAACTTGAACATGTCATTGCATTGCATTGTTGCTGAACTACTGGGTCATTGCGCGTGAACCGCACTGTCAATGTTTTGGCACCTTTAGCTCAGAAATGGAAGGCCAAACATATAGATAATGATGATTATGGGGGAATAATCATTATCTATCGCCCCAAATGTTCAAATCTAGGAGACGTGTCTCGCCATAACCGAGAAGGTAGCTACTTGAAGCCAGAACAATGGAAGCTCATGGAAAAGTACATGGAAAAATATTGGACCTAAAGATTCTAAACAATTCAGAAATTTGTAGAAATACATATATTATGTCTATTATGTCTTCATTGTCGAACGTTTTCTCAAACTGCTACTTTTATATTAGAAGCGGATGTGCATGGATCCTTTGACTGCTACTTCTATTTCCAGACTAAACGGTTTGAATTATATCAATATTGTGAAATGATCTACCATGTTCGATTCGAACTTCATGAGCTTCATTTCTATGATTTTCAAAAGCATATTTGATGAGATTATGTGGAATTTGGCCTATTTCATGTTATTTCATACAACACATTGGTGTCTTTTCTTCATTGGATAAATTTCTCCCATGCCATCGCATGTTTGTTGTATAATGTGATGTTATTTGAATGCCCTATTTGTTATTCTGTAAAACTATTAAGTTCACTAAACTTGTCATCTATTTTGAGTTGGCCTATTCTCTAACTTTTGATAAATTAAAGTGTTCCATTTTTTTATGATATTAATTGCAATCTTTTTTTTTGTAAGTTCAGGTCTAATCTATTAAGTAGATATAAAATACAGGTAATGATACAAGTCTATGTGTTAGGAGAACACAAAACAGAGCCAAAAAGGCAATCTAAGAGTATAAAAAACGATCCTCCCCAAAGAGGGGAAAACAGATCTTAAACGGTCAAAAAATACTGAACAGAGTAGCTGAAAATAGACAAACAAAGACTACACAGGTGTCATGTGTTGGAAAGCAGAAAAAACATGAAAACCGAGGATTCGAGACATCTGGAGGAATGAAACACCTAGCATCAGCAGGGCTCACATGGAACCTCGGTGATTGGGCAGCTGTATTCATGGCCCCATTGGAGAACCTTCTTCGAGTCATTCTCTTGCTCATGTTCTGGTTTTTTGCTGATGCCTGAGGAGTCGTTGTTCATGGAGTTGCATGAGTCTAGTGCTAGTAGCTTAACAGGCTGTGGTGATGTCTTCCTGGTGGCTTTTCCTTTCTTCCTTACAAACTACCGCTGTGGAGAAGTGAGGGTGCTATGACTAGGGGGTGGTGGAGGGGGACGAGTGGGGAGAAGAGGAGGAACAGGAGGCGGCAGAGGGGGAAGAGGTGGAGGGGGAGGGGGTGGCTAAGTAGGGTTGGGGATATCGTTAAAGACATGAAGAATGAGTCTGGTGAGCAAATTCATAAACACGTAGTAATTTTCCCAGTGGGAGGTGGTGTGGGTGGTCGCAGTAGTGGAGCTTGAGAGTTTGTCTTCCCAGTCTTCAACTAGGGACCTTAGCGCGGCCGGTATCTCAACTTTGAATTCCTTGTTGTTGACATTTGGGTGGAAGGGTTGTTCCTTAGGGTTACCAGCCCTACCGCGACCTCTTCCACCTCTAGGGGTTCTTCTCCCACCTCTGAGAGGTGCTCTTCATCTTGGCAACATGGGGTTTCTAGAGAACGGGGGAGCGGAGCAGACAGATATTGAAACGGGGGAGTGGAGTAGATGGATATTGCAACAGGGGAGCGTGTGACTGAGCCAGGCTGTCGAGGAGCGTGTGACTGAAACAGGCCACAAGGATGGTTTTGGCGAAATAGGCTTGAACAGATGGGGAAAGCTATGAGTACGGTCGGCGAAAAAATTGGAATGGTGAGCAAGAAATAAGGGAGGAGCCATAATGCACCCAGCCTGAAGAACCTCCATGCGAGCGTTAATGACTCTGTATGTAGCCTACTCGGCCTTAATTGCCGAGGGAACTGGAATTATCGATATTTCTATTGGTGCTTGCATCATCGACAGAGGTGTTCAGATGTCGGTTGCCGGTAAAGAAGTCTCCATTCTTGTCATAGACCAGAAAGGTGTCGGGCCCATGAGGGAGTCGGTTTGCATGCTACCAGCAGTCATCCGCCTTGCTGTTCTCACCTTCCACGTCCCTTTCCACATTCATATCCCTATCTTCTGCCATGTCCTCATCCTTGTCATCCTGAGCTGCGTCCAAGCCCGTGTCATCCTGTGCTGTGTCCCTATCCACCTCATCCTGATCCCCATCCATGCCATCCTGAGCCTTGTCTAAGTCCACATCCATGGCCTCGTCATCCTTGACTGTCCTGTCCTCCGTGTCGTGTGTCTTGTCACCTGCATTCGGGGGGTGGTCTTTGGCAGCTATTTGTAAGCACTCCTCCTTAAATCTGTTGTCTGGTATTTCCCCTAGCTTGAAGGTCTGGATGAAGGAGCGAGAGAGGACGCCTTTGTTTGCCAGTGTGTCTGCAAGGGAGTTTGCTTCACACCTGACATGTTGAAAGGTGATTGCCATAGGTTCTGAAAGGAGGTGCGCGAGTTGTTGCAATTCATGTTCCATCCTCTAGGAGAAAGAGACTTTGCTACTGCTTGAGCCATTTTGAAGTTGGTAGCCATGCTCAGGATGAGTGCCGAATCTCCTTCCACAATAAGGGGGGGGGAGTCCCTGATTCCTTGCAATAATGATGCCTTGTAGCAGTCCCATTAGTTATGCCGCATTATTTCTTTCCAACCCTAATTTGCTGTAATAGATGTTTAGAATTTGTCCCCTGTCATTTCTGAAAGCTCCTCCAAATCCTGCTTGCCCATGATTCCCTTTTGAGGCACCATCAAAGTTGAGTTTGATTGAACCTTGAGGCGGGGGGGACCAAAAGTCTAGGGAACTGGGCCTGAGCTGTGGAGTTCTGAAGAGATCACTTTGCACCGTGGAGGTAATGAGCCAGTTGCAGAGAATGTTTCTTTCTTGAGGATTGGCTTCAAAATCTTGATCTGACCAGATGGTCAGCATCGTGGTTTCTTTGATATTTAGTCTTATATGATTCCAGATGGTGTCAATAGGATTAATTTTTCCTTCAAAGATTTTGCTGTTTCTTTCCTTCCAAATGTTCTAGATGAGAAGCCCAGGGAGGAGCTGCCAAAGTATGTTGAGGATGGGATTCTCATAAGGGTGATCATGCCAGTTCTTGATGGTGTTAGTAATGTTTCCTCGTTGACGGTCGGTTCTTTTGCATAAAGCCGTTTTTTTGATCCATAGCTGGTTGGCAATGGTGTATTGGTTCAAGAGATGCTCCATGGTTTCCTTCTATTCTTTACAAAGAGGACATTGAGAAGGTCCTGTGAAGCCCCTTTTGACCAGGATATCCCAAGTGAGTATTCTTTTGTGAAGAACCTGCCAAAGGAAGATGGTTACTTTGGGCCAGGTTTTGAGTTTCCAGATCTTTAGCCATGAGAGGTCTTGGTGGTCTGACACGCTTATTCGGATGTGATACGCTTCTTTGATGTTGAACATACCTAGCGTATTGTGACCCCATCGAAGGATATCTGGGCCATGTCTGATGCGAATGGAGCGCTGTTGAATGTGATTTCATAAAGCTTTTGAGAATGCCTGCTGTTGGTGATGGTACCTTTGATAATGGGAGATCCATTCCCTAAAGTGCTGGTATGAGTGTGCCCTCCAGAAGGAATGAACCTTTTCATCCTGAGGGATCATGAAGCAATCATGAAAGAGGTGCAGATTAAAAGAGTCTTCCAAAGAGGGGATTTGATTCCAAGAGTCTATCCAGAAGTTGGTGGCTGATCCATCGTGTATTTCCCAAAAACTGTGATTTTGGATTATTGGTATCTGTGAGTTGGCTGCATTCTAGATGGGAGAACCATTAATGTCCTGCGAATAGAGAATTAGTTGGAGAGGAGGCCAATCAACCGCGTACTTTTTGTTCCAAAGCTGAGCCCATAAGCTGTTGTTTTTTGTAACCCACTTCCACCAAATTTTGGCTCTGAGGATCTCATTGTTGATGGCTGGTTCCCTTAGTCCCAGTCCTCCCTCTGCTTTGGTTTTGCAAACCTTGTCCCACTTGATCAGAGCCCAGTGATGATTTTGATTGTTACCTTTCTAGAGGAAGGATCTTTGGAGCGAACGGATGGCTTTGAGTACCCATTTGGGGGCAACCAGAGCGGAGAAAATATAGAGAGGCATGGCTTGAAGAACTGACTTAATGAGAATCAGCTAGCTGGCCAGGTTGAGGGAGCGAAGGTTCCAGAGCGAGAGGCGAGAATCCAGCTTGGCTAGAAGGTCCTTCTAGGAAGAATGTTTGAGGGTAGAATCAGTTAGAGGGGCTCCAAGGTACTTAGAGGGGAGATTGGTAGCTTTGAAACCCAGGATATGGGTGACATTTCTTTGAGTAGCCAGAGGAGTATTGAAGAAGAAAATCTCAGATTTCTGAAGATTAATAGTCATTCCATAAGCTTTGGAAAAGGTGGTGAGGATGTCATTAAGAGAGTGGGCTTCCTGTATAGAGGGATGCCCCATGAGGAGATTGTCATCTACAAACTGCTGATGGGTGAGAGGATTGTGATCATGAAGAGAGAGAACTTTCAAGGAGCTTGTGGCCTTCGCGTAACTGAGCATGCGTCCTAGGCCTTCCGACATCAGAATAAATAGGAAAGGAGAAAGCAGGTCACCTTGTTTGATTCCTCGGGAGGGGTTGAAGGGCTTTGAAGGAACCCCATTGATCAGAACTGAGAGGAGGGGCATGGTGATAAGACTGGTAATCCACCTTATCCAAGAATGATGGAAACCAAAATCCTCCATAATTTTGCAAACGAAGTTCCAGTTTAATTTTTCAAAGGCTTTGGAGAGATCAAGTTTGAGCATCATGCTAGGTTTTTTAGTGACCTTGAGGGAATGGATGACTTCGTGGACCAGAATAATTCCATCCAGGATTTGACGACCTTCGACCTAACCAGTTTGTTCTGGATAAATTAGGGAGGGAAAGAGCTGTTTGAGACGATTGGCTATGACTTTGGTAACAATTTTGTAGAGGACATTGCATAGGGCAATGGGTCGGAACTTGTGAGGGGTGGAGACATTGGATTCATTGGGGATGAGAGTGAGAAAGGTACCATTGAGGGCTGGGAGAATCTTTTGATTGCACCTTGACTCTTCAACCAACTCCTAGATCTCATGCTTGAGCATGTCCTAGCAGGCATGGAAAAAATTGACGGTGAAACCATCTGGTCCCGGGGCTTTGTCTTCCTTCATTTGATTGATAGTTGTTTCAAATTCTTGCAAAGTGATAACTCTCATCAACCTAAAGTTTTGATTGTCAGTTACAAGGGAAGGAATATGAGAAATTACCTGCTGTTGCGCTTCCCCTAGATCCATGATTTATTCCGACAAGAGATTATCATAGTAGGAAATCAGCACCTCTTCCATTTCCTAATGAGTCTCAAGAAGGTCTCCTGCTTCGTTTTTTAGTTGAGAGATCCTATTGTGCCGTCGATGCTGGAGAGTAGAATGGTGGAAGAAGGCCATGTTGCCTTCCCCCTCTTTAAGCCATTTGATTCTAGCTTTTTGCATCCATAAGGTTTCTTCTTATTTGGCCCACTCTTCGATCTTGGAAAGTAGCAAGATTTCTTGTTGATCGTCCTGCTCATTCCGACCCTCTGAGATGATGCGTTGCTGGAGCTTCTCCAGTTCCTGTTCCAGATTGGCTTTGCAAGTGAAGATGTTGCCAAAGGTGTGCTTGTTCCACTGTTTAAGATGAGCTTTGAGGAGTTTGAACTTGGATTTCATTCCGTACATGCAAGTTGAACCTGTGACCTGATTGTTCATCCACTAGGTTCGAACCATTTCGTGGAAGTCCGAGTGAGAGAGCCAAAAATTTTCGAAACGAAAAGGTTTTCTTTTGGCTGTGTCTCCAACTTGCCATTTAAGGCTGATGGGCCAGTGATCGAAACCTGCAGCGGGAAGGATGGAAGTAGAAAGATCCTTGTTTCCCATCATGAGGGTTTCAGATATGAGGAAATGATCCAGCTTACTAGCAATTTGAGCCTCTCCCCCTCGTCGATTGTTCCAGGTATGAATGCCATTGCTGGTTTGCAAGTCAATTAGATCATTGTTGTCAATGGATTCCTTGAAAATTTTATACTCTGGTGAGAGAATTCATTGTCCCCCCCTTCTGTCCTGGAGGGAGGTGATGAGGTTTAAGTCACCTCCCAAAATATCAATGTGTGTAGGCTGGTAATTTACAAGCCAATGGAGGAAAGCAAGAAAGGCAATTTTTTGAATGGGGAGTTGGGGTCCATACACATTTGTGATTCTACCACGTACAACAGTGCCTAAAATGTGGAAGTTGGCTGTGATGGAGCATCTAGTGGCTAAAACATTATGCAGCTTGACCTCTAAAGGGTTCTAGACAATAGTGAGGCCTCCGGAGGCTCCTATGGAGTCAACGGAGATGCTTTGACTGCCTTTCCAAAGCCTGGGGAGGATGGAGTAAAGAGACATGGAGTTGGATTTGGTTTCTTGCAGCATGAGGATAGAGGGTTTGTCTTGCTGAATTTTTTTTCTTAAGCATTCTATGCTTGTTAGGGATGTTGATGCCTCTTATATTCTAGGAGATGACTTTCATTGGGTAACTGAAGGGTTGGAGGGGAATAATTCTGTAATTTGGGAGTATTGCCCTGAATCTACAAGGTTGGAACCCAGTGCTACAAGTCTTTAAATGTCAGATTTTCTACCTTTTTTTTTGCTTCCTTGATGCTTTTTTTGAGTCTTTGAGATGACTAATCGTGACCCCAAGTTTTGATATGGTGCTGCGCGATTGTAGGATGTCGGTGAGAAGTTGGATCTATTTTGGGGTGATCGCATGCATGGCGTTATTTTTGCATGCTTCTTCAAGACTCACAAGATCTAGGCCTTTCAGATCTATTTCTCCCATGACCTCCTCCATTGTGATTTCCAAATCCATTATGGGAAGGGGGATTTCTTGTATTTGAACCTCGGTTTGTTTCCTTATCTGCTCTACATGAACATCTATCTTCTGGTTATGACTGGAATCTTTCTTTTGCTTTCCCTTGTCCTTGTTCTGCCCTTGTTGCGGTAGATTGCGTGTGGGAGAAGCCTCCTCTACATCTTTACCTGTGTCCATTGGTTAGGTGCCTAGAATCCCGAAGCTGTTGCTTATTGGGGGGATGATGGATTTGCTACTGGTGGGATTTTTCCTACCTTGTTTCCTTCTATTAGAGATTTTCTGGAAGCCTTCTTCATCCACGGGTGTGGTTTGCTTATTTTCATTGAGGATCTTGTTTTGGGGGCAATCTCTATAGAGATGCCTATGCACATGGCATTTACGACATTGGAAGGGTATGTGTTCATAGTCTAGTGGTTGGATCCCCTCGGTATCCTCATGAGCTAGCATGATGGAATCCGGTAAAGATTTATCTTGTGCATATAGACACAGATGCGGGCATAGGAGGTATACCTTCGTTGCTTGGTTTGATTCATAATTTTGGCGAATTATCCTAGGGCATTGCCGATTTCTCTTAGGGTTTCCTCATCCCAGTAATCTTGTGGCAACGAATACAGCCTGACCCAGATAGGTGCCAATGTGAAATTCTCCATATCTGGGTTGAAGCGTTCGATCCAGTTCCTGAGGAAGAGGCCTGCCGAGTTGAAAAAGTACGCCCCCCCTTCTAAAACTCAATCTCTATCTTCAAGAAGCATGAAAATGATGGTGAAAAAAACTTTTGAACCTAGCTGGACATCGAAATGAGCTTTGGGCCTCCATTTTGCAGCGATCCAGTGGAGCAGAGCTTTTTCTATGGGCTAGATCCCCATGAATTTACCTATAAGGGCGTACGTTTTCATGTACTCGATGCGGACATTGATTCTAGAAGGCGACATATTGATGCGGGGTTGATCTGTTGATTTGGCCAAGCAGGTGTTGGTCTTAGGCACGTTTTCTGACGGACTAGAATGATAAATCTTGTTTTCTAACTTGGGCTCAATAATCATGGGCGATTTGACTCCAAGCACATCATTTTGGTGCTGCATGGGACTGTCATTTGTGAAGGGATGCAGGGAGGGACCAGTTGTCCCTCTTGCGGCCATAGCCATGATTGGGTACTCAGAACCAAAGCCTTGACCAAAGCTGTCAGGTCGGCGATGGTAGGGTTTAGTGTTGGGGAGCGCTAGGTTGTTTGGATCAGAGGTTGCAGAGCCTCAGTCTTGTCAGATGTATATTCTTGGATCGGAAGAATCAGTATTAATTGCAATCTTGCATTACTTCATTTTAATGTTTCATTTTTTTATCTTCTTTTACCCTCTAAAAACCACCTTACCGACGTATTATTGCACTTCCTTGGGGCAATTGCTAGTATATTTATGATGAAAAGGTGAAGTATCAAATAATTGTTGCCACCATATAGCACTATATTGGTAGTAAGATATTAAAATCACATGGTAATGATTTTAGGTTGGATGCAATAATTTTTAAAATCACATGGTAATGATTTTATGTTAGATGCAATAATTTTTAGATCAAATAATCTCAACCATATAATAATAAAAAATAATCTCAACCATATAATATATTTACGATAGAAGGGTTAAGAATCAAATACTTGATGTTGTCATATAGCACTATTTCGATAGTTAGATATTAAAAAAAGCACATGATAATGATTTTATGTTAGATGCAATCATTTTTAGATTAATCATAAAAGTATTCATTTATCTAATGTTATAGAGGATATGATATTTTTTTTCAGAACTGAAAAATTTATACTTTATATTAAAAAAGTATAAGTTGGTTTGAACAAAAATACATAGCATAGCCGATTGTTTGCCCCCAGAAGTAAAAATAGACACAAGAGGACCCCCATTGGTACCAAAATAATGCCTTATAGTCCAGTCCCATGATGCAAAATCATAACAAGTACAAACATAATTAGTAAAAAAAATTAGCCACATAGGTCGATCTAGATAGACCAACAAGGTTACCTCGTGCCAAGCAAAAGAAAACTACATTGAAAAAGTACAACTATGAATCTATAAGATATATGCCAAAAATATTTTCCAATATCATCATGTGGAGGAAGATACAAAGTATGTAAGATGACACAACAAGGGGTTGAATCAACTTGTCATCTTCATGGCAGCCCTGTCAAGTATCAGCAGCTGGTTAATCATAAAAAATACCAAAAAAAGGGTCTCCTCTATGCATGCTAAATAAAAAATCTATCCCGGGGAGACAGGTGCATGAGGGGTCATCTTTGACCCTAGAGGACAAATTGTGAAGACTTTTGCATGGGGCCTTGGGACCAAGACAAACAATGAGGTAGAATGGTTGGTGCTCCTACATGGCCTTGAAATGATAGATTGGGGATCCATCTCAAACCTTCTCGTCTTTGGGGATTCTCATCAAGTCATCCAAAATATGTGCTCGAGCTATTTCGCGAGATCCATCAATTGAAAAAAACTCAACGACAAGATATCCCACTTGAAACTCCCCCCCTCACACTACCTATTACCACATTCCCAGATTGAATAATGGTCTAGCCGATAGCTTGGCCAACAAAGGGGCCTCCCTTCCCCAAGGTTAAATAGATTATAATGACCAAGGGGTCTTACACAAGTTCATCCCCTAAGCACTCGACCCTCCCCTCCATGCACTTGACCCTCATGCACCTGACCCTCTCCTCCATGGGTCATGTTGCCTCGTTCAGCATGCTCCTCCCTGTCCGAATTAGTGTCCTTCCCTTTGATGTGTGGCCTCCTTCCCCACTGTGCTATAACTCCATGTCCTTCTCCTCTGTGCAAGCCAACTCCCTCCACACATGCATCATAGCTCGCCTCCCTTTGAAAGCTCCTCCCCTTTCACCTCAACACTTTGATCCTTCTGTTGAAATCTTTGAGCTGTCTCCTGTAGATTATCCTAGCCTCTGTCTAAACGCCTCTCCTCTCCCGCCTACACATTTGGATCCCTTTGTCGATGGTTGTGAGCTCTCTCTTGCAGGTTCATCCTTAGACTACTTTGCGTCGACTCTTGAGAGGCCTGCTATAAGCACCTCTCCGACCACTATTGAAGTTGCTGCCAGCGTTTTGCTCAGCACTGAAGGTTTTGCCACCGAAAGTGTTGTGCCTTATACCGACTCCCTTCCTTATCCAACACCGTCGACGCACAATACTTCTTCCACCCAGGTTTCCTCTTGGCTCACAGCTCTTTCTATGACAAACAAAGGCTCTGGTTCAAGGTACTCAACCCTTAAGGCAGGTCAGGAGGACCTCAAGCAACACATTTGCAGGCTCTCAGATTTTGTTGTAGTCGGTGTCGCAGAAAACGAGGACACAGTTTCTGATGTAAAACAATTGGTTTCTGATGTGAGGTATGTGTTTTACCAGATTAGCTGCCACGACTCTAGCATTGATGATCATGACAGAGATCTTAAAGAGCTGACAGACAAGGTCAATTTCATCAAAGAAGGCTTGCATAAGATCATTTAGATGAACCAGTTTATCCATTGTTAAGATCACCCCGGTGTAGTAGCTCATCCAATGGAAGAATTTTCAGTCACCCAGCCCGTGGGGTTCCCAGGAAAACCAAAATAGTTCTCTCAGCTTTGTTTATGTTTTTTTGTATAATTTTGAACCAGTAGTTCGTTCGCATATATTCTACTTTAGTAATAGTGCACAGTAGAAACTCTCATGCCGACCTTATATAGATTTCAACTCTGATAGTTGTTTACGCGGACCTTCTATCTCAGCTTCTCAATTCCAGTGTTTTACTTGCTATGTATTGGATGGTTGTGCACATCCCTTTTTAGTATATAAATATTTTACTGTTTCTGTTAAAAAAAAATAACAAATCTAACTATATCTCTTATATTCTACAAATGTGGGGTATGTTTTATAACCAAAAATCCTGTGTAGAACCTGAATATTACCCCTTAAATCTAGTAAGTATTGATCTGTCCCTCTTTCATTAGAGTGTTGTCCTATTGGATTTGAAAGAAAATAATGTCTTCCGGCATCCTAAGTGCATGCTTCGATAACTTATCATCATTCATATTGTTTTCGCTATATATATGTTCAAAGCTTATATCAGAGAAAAGTTGTTTTAGAGCTGAAATCTTGTTGAGCCAACAATTTAAAGATAACACATATAGCTTGCTCTTTCCATTGATCCAATCGATCACAATCTTTAAATCACCCAAGACTCTTATGTCCCTTAAACTTAATCTTCTAGCAATATACAACAACACCCATTGTGTTATGACTTCTCACCCGGTGTTGGTCATTGGGACATAATTATAACAACAATTGTAACATATAGCATCATTGATCCATATCACCACACCAGCTGTTCCCTCACTAGCTTTTGACTGGGAAGCACCATAAAAAAAACCCTCTATAACAGTTTGCTGGTAAACTGAGGGTTTTACCATCCTACCTCCATAGGCATTTTTGTAAATCCCACGAATCCCACAAATCCCAACACACTATACCTTAATTATTCTGATAATGATCTTGATCTTCGAGCGTTTCCCTTAAAATACAAACATATTTCTAATCCTCCATATCTTCCAACATGATATTACCACAAAATCTCCATGGACAAATTAAACTTCAACCATCTCTCCAAGCAAGTGCTTATAGAATCGCCTTGCCATACGTCCTTGATGGACACAAAATACCTAAAAGGGTCCCAAACTTCTTTTGTGAAGCAACATTCAAGAGGACATGATATCATATTAGAGGGGAGGAATTTTCTTTTACATCATACATACACATCTTATTTTAACGTAGTAATACAATATAATTTTGTCATAGTTTTGAATAGGCTTAACCTATATTTTTGGAACATGATATTTGCATTGATCATGAACATGTTATATATGGGTTCCATTTATTTTATGTCAATTATATTTGATGTGCATGTAAAATTTTGGGTTGATTTATGTTTCTATTTTAGAATGTTTCCTTATCAAGTGAAGATTGTACTATTTGTTAAGTGAAAATTGTAGTATTTTAAGAGCTTTTATTTTTTTTATTATAAAAGAAAATAATCAATATCTAAATAATTGAAATAAAACAAAAAATTAAACATAACAAAATTTATAAATAAATTAATAAATATTTTTTTATTAATATACATAGAAACATATGTGTATATATATACTAGTTTAAGGATCGATAGATCCCTAGATACTACGTCTACATCCCCATCTACACTTTTAATTGACACCAAGAGTTAGCATCTATCTATCTAACTCAAAATTCTACTTAGCAAGACTCTAATACACTACTATTTCCTTATTAGTCCCTGCCATCGGCTAGTAGGGACTCTATGAATCGGCTTGCCGCCGATTCCAATTAAATTTGCACTAAACCCAAAATTATTATAACAATTATCCAAAGTTTTTCAACCTGGAATTAATGGACACTAAACTCGAAATATTATTTTAACAATTTTTTTTGTTTTTCTGTGTGCCATATTCATTCGACCAATAAAACTAATTGAGGTCTTATTTGGCCTCATATCAAGGCATTCTCACTTTTATATGTTTCCAACTTATGGTAAAAGTATTCACCGAATTGATATTTTTTATTAGATTTTTGATTTACTATAATGCTATCTTGGAAATAGCAGTTAGGAAACATAAAATGTTGTTGAAAATGTTTTAGCCTCATGGCTCTGCCAAATGCAAAATGCATGCCAACCTTGATTGTTAAAAGCTGGCGATCTTGGCTTCAAGGTACATGTACATGTGGCCTTATTGTGGCTATTCTCATGTTGGCCACCTGTATAAGTTCTCTTGCTCCACTGCCATAGTTCAACATTGCGGCCTCCATCATTAGCCTTCTTCAACTTCAATTTCATAAGAGAATCTTCAGCTCCGAATTGGATTCGTGCTTCACTAGGTGATCAATGGTGCGTGTGAAGCTTCGTTCGAATGTCGAACCTTCAACTAATTCCTGTATCTCAAATAGAGGTAAAGAATGCTTCTACGTCTTCATTGTTTATCTTTATTTATTTTTGCGTTAACCCTAATAATGATCTATGATAACAAGGAGCGTATCAGCAGAAGGTGGAGATGAGAATACCGTTGTATTCTCATGGTTGCCAACGCAAAATTCAAAAGGCTCTCTCTCATTTTAAAGGTACTGCCCTGCACTCCGAACTTTTCTACATCCTTAGGCTCTTGTTCATAATCTACAGCATGAAAAGCAATCTTTTTGTTAGAAATATTTATAGCTCCATACATCATAACAAACAAATTATCGTTGGATAGAAGAGCCCAGTGCTATTTAGCAATAGTGCATTACGAACTGTTTTAATGTTTGATTGTTGCCACAGGATTGCACTTCATTGATGTAGACTTTTATCAACAAAAATTTATAGTAATAGATCAGATCTTGGCCATCATGAAAACAAAGCGAAAGAATATTCGGTTTTGGTTAGCTGAAGATGGCAAGCCAGAATCAGATATGACCGGTGACAACAATGGCGAAACCATGGAGTAT
This sequence comes from Pseudotsuga menziesii, assembly GCA_001517045.1. Lineage (NCBI taxonomy): Eukaryota > Viridiplantae > Streptophyta > Pinopsida > Pinales > Pinaceae > Pseudotsuga > Pseudotsuga menziesii. The sequence goes on from LPNX010108078.1 coordinate 178,426, forward strand.
TTGATGAAGCCAGCAGTTGCGACCTCCTACAAGAAGACGATAAAGGTCACTTTTGCATACCCACAATAAATCTAAAATCTCAAAAAATCATTGAAATTGGACTCCTTGAAACTAGTTTTGAACCTTTGTAGGACTTAATGAATACTTGTTGTTCTCAGTCATTCTTGTTGACATTATTTCTACTTTATTCATTCTTGCTGACATTGCTTCTATTTTCAGAGCCAACACTCCTATAGCTGAAGCCCGTCAACATGCTGAAGATGAGAGAATAACTCATGGTTGAAACTTATGATACCAGACCTAAACATGACCCTGAATGCATATTCTATTTACAAAGGGAGGGTAGCAGCTATGATCCTAAAATTGTTGAAGTCTATTTAGAAAGATACAAAGGGGTGTATTATGGAGATTTTTTTTTAAACCACGCTTAATGCACAGACCAGATCTATGATATTACTCTCCTCTCACAACCATAAATGCACTTAGCTTGGCTGCTGTGTAAATTATGAGAAGGTTTAGGGATTTCATCTATGTTATTCACATATTAACAGAGAAAGAAAACCCTATAACCTTTGACTTGGGCGCTATCATTTTAGACACTGTGGATAATCAATTGAAAAAAATTAAAGAACCCCAATGCGTTAGCTAATGGCCTCCCAATTAAATACCGTGGGAATTAATAATGCAAACGAGGAAGCAAAATGTAAATGCACAACACTCGGATGGTGTCCGAATTTGGACAAAAATGATTGAAAAGAAAACGTTTTGCCGAGTTTTAAGAACATAGATTTAAAATTATATTTGGTTTGCTTAGATATTTCTCTCATAACACCAGGATGCATATGGAACATGATCCATGGCCTCTACTTTTCCAAAAACACAAATATGAAGCATTTTTTTCTTTATATTCTTGATGACAAATTGCTAGATAGGATTATTGTAAACAAGTTAACCGAATTCTCAATCTGGAGGTAATATAGAATGCAGGAGAGAAAACTAGAAAAGAGCAAGTACCATCCTGTCAATCCCATCCTTGGCTCTCCATCCTTGAATAGATTGGAAATCCACTCAGGAAAGTACCAATGACTCAAATGGCTCCAATGCACATCAACATTTTTTCTTCCCCCAACAATATCCAGCAAGAGCACTCTGAAACTATAGCCGTATGATTTATTTGTAACAAGACTTGCAATGCATTGTGACATAGCTCCGGTGGAACATATCCCAACTACTCTCTCCCGGCCATCACTAAGATATGCTCGTCTCCCTTCCCACAAAGTTTCCCCAGACCGAAATCAGAAACTTTTGGTGTGAAGTCTGGGTTCAACAATATATTGTGAGCTTTGATGTCAAGGTGTAGGATGCGCCTGTAGCAATATTGGTGTAAATATGCAATTCCTCGAGCATCTCCCAAAGCAATTGAATACAATTGTTCCAACCTGATTCCTTTCATCGACAGTCAGGTGCATGGCCTTAAAGTGGCAGGCAGTTGAGATTCGACTATAACGAACATAAAATAATAATTAAATAACTATTATATAATTAATAATAACTATTAAAATCAATATTAATTATTAATATTAATACATATTGATATTAATATTTAATAAATAGTTATTAGTAAACAATTCTAAAATGACGCATCCTTTCATGGATAGTATCCAAAGTGCCTTTACGATTAATATATATATGGCACTCACCTTGTAATCTTTTATCATCATTCATCTTTAATATTTCCAATATGGAATTATTTTCCATTGGTTGATTATTCAACTGAGTAATCATTGTGGGTTGAAATGTGAATCATGTGGGTTTAGAAGTCTTTGTCTGCTTCAAGTGGTATCAGAGCCTTTGGCTTGTCTTGTAGCCTTATTTTAGGGCTTCCCTAAAATATTGGACATTGTCCAAAAGAAAAAGAAAAAAAGTAAAAAAAAGAAGAAAAAAGGAAAAATAAAGTTAAGAAAAAGAAAATAAAAGTAAAAGGAAAAAAGAGAGAGAGGGTAAAAGTGAAACCACACCTGGTTTCTTAAAGTGGGTTTGAGTCTGGATATAAAAGTGCAAAATAATTACTAGTAAATAGAAAGTGATATTTGAACTTAGGTGGGGAATGTAACACTCATTCCTCCCAACCACCCAATCTACTCACAGTTTACAAAACTTAAGGGGAAAAAAAGATAAAAATGGTGCATAATAATTGCTACTAAAAGTAAGTGAGATTTGAACTTAGGTGGGGAAGGTAACACTCATTCCTCCCAACCACCCAATCTACTGACATTTTTATAAACTATTGGAAACAAAAGAAGGAGATATTGATTAAACTTCAAAGAAAACTCAAGAATATGGATTTTAATATTGAAAAGAAACAAAATTTTCCTATCACCTTACAAAAAATGTTGCAATATTATTTAGAATTAAAGGGACACTTGCAGGGAAGGATATCACCATTTTTATCGCACCTGTTGAAAAAAAAATTATATTAGTACTGAATTCGCTAACCATTTAGTGATTCCTAAGTCAAATATAAGGGAAGAGCTAGACTTTTTGGACAAAAAACGAACTGAAATAAGTGGCTTACAATTGAGTGTTGGAGATTATATGGCCACATCGAAATTCATTGTTAGTTCCTTATGGAGATTTGACGGTGACATAATTTTGGGTTTACCCTTGATAAAAACATTGGGGACTTTCATCTTAAATGCCGAAAAGAAGTTTCTGACGTTTTCCTATAAGCGAAAGAGAATCACATTTCAAGATATTACAATGAAGTCAGAAATAGAACCTCCAACATCTGAAGAATTCCAGGATATATTAGAGATGATTTCATAGGGTAATCAGAAGTTAGAATAAAAGAAGCAGAAAGAAGTTGAAAAAATTGTCGATAGTAAGGATGAAGAAATTACTCGTTTGAAGAATCATAGTCAAGACTTGATCGCCCAAATTAAGAAATTAAAAGACGAAAATGATTTCAATCAGAGCAAAAAAAATCAAGATATAAAGAAAGACATAATTGATTATGAAGCAGAAATAATACGCTTGAACAAAACCATTAATGACAGAGATGAAGAACTGATGCACATACGATAGAAAGTAGAAGATCAAGAATCAGTGGTCGACCAATATCAACCATAGATAAAAGTTCTTCAACAACAAAACAATGTCTCTAAAAAAGAACACAAGTTGGAGATCGCAAAGAGTAATAAAACAATATCCAAAAGTTCCGAAGAAATTTTCAGATTAAGAAATCATAAGAAAACTCTGATTACAAAAATAAAAAAATAAAAAAATAGTAGTAAGAAGGAACACTGCGATGAAGACTTTGAAGGAAAAATACTGGAAAAGCAAGAAGAAAACCAGTGTCTAAATAATCGTAATCGGGAACTACAGAATCAGATCAAGGAGTTAGAAATTGAAAAAAAATCGCAAGAGGAAAGAATTGAAAAGATTCAGAATCATGAACAATCTACTCGAGAACCAAGAAGCACAATCTAGGAAAATGCATCCAAAAATCAAATCGAGGAAGTGAAGACAGTCCTTGTCGCAGTCCAAAAGAAAGAAGAACAAACAACACCTACACCTTACAGACATCCTAACATGCGAAAATATCGACATACCAAGCAACAATTGAGACAAATTGTCCCACAAAAAGATCTCAGAGCTACAATAAAAATAGATATGGGATGGACCACAATAGATACGATGCGACAATTCTCCCGGGGAATCCGTAATTTGTATCGGCTCATCTCCTCAAATGTCACAAATACAAAAGGGAAAGAATTCTGAGCCGACAGATTAAAATAAATGAGACATTAATGTCCAATACATCTTTGAGGACAAAGATTCCCTTAAGGGGAAGGCAATGTAACGAACATAAAATAATAATTAAATAACTATTATATAATTAATAATAACTATTAAAATCAATATTAATTATTAATATTAATACATATTGATATTAATACTTAATACTTAATAAATAGTTATTAGTAAACAATTCTAAAATGACGCATCCTTTCATGGATAGTATCCAAAGTGCCTTTACGATTAATATATATATGGCACTCACTTTGTAATCTATCATCAATTTATATATTATTATGGCTTATTTAATATTCCAAGTCTTTTGGTAATGTTATTTGTATGAGCGAATAATTATTTGCTTCATCGACGACACAGGTGCATGGCCTCAAAGTGGCAGACAGCTGAGATTAGACGGCACTATCCTTGGCGTTTGTGCTCTCCTGACTGATAAAACAAAAATAAGGGTTATGATGTCTACTATGCCTTATAGCTTTGAGTTTCGGGGCCACGATGGCTCTCATTGGGAGGATATCATTTCATAATTCTTTGACAATGTCGTTTGATTATGCATTGTCCATTGTCCAGTTGCAGCTAAATCAAAAAGAAAAAAAGACATTGTTTCCAGTAAATCAAAAAGAAATAAAAAACATTGTTTTGGCTAAATAAAAAATCATTTTTCCACTTGGATAGATTCAAATAAAAAGATGTATTATTACGCTATGTTATTTTTGCGTTATTACCTTCTTTAAGTTTCTTATTATTATATTATATTGATGCTCTTTTATTTAAATATTAGATTTTTTTTAAAGCTCCTTTTAGTTACGTGCTTCTCTATTTTATTTCCTTTTGCTTTTATTTCATAAGAAAATGATACAATTTAAAAAAAAGGAAAAAAAAATATACATGAGAGCCCAATCAACTAGAATACACTGTACAAATACATAAAATAGGCCACGTGAACTAAAAGGTATATGTGTAATTAAGGTGCAGACCTGAAAGACTTGTTCATCATATTAACCAGGAGAAGTTTGTAATGCTTCAGATGTGTTGCCATCGTTGAAAGCCCATGCACGAGCTACAATCAGACCATGAATTGTAGCTTGTTGGAAAACAGAGCTAACTTTCTGCCTATCTGTTGGGTTTGTCGCAAGGGACATCAACCAATACGAGTTGAATCCATTCACGTACAGGGAACGTCCATCCAAAACAAAATTGTTGCCTTTTGTCTTCACAAAACTATTGCGACAAATAAATGCATTTACTGATACCCATTGGCCAAGGAAAAATAGACGTGAAAACAGAAAAACAGAATAAACGAATAGGGATCTCTTCCTTTCCATTTGCATTGCAAACCTTTTCAGTTATCAGATTTAACTCTCAATTAGCAGGATTCAATCTGGTAACGTAGCTCTTAACCAGGTAATTCTATAGCTCCATCAAAGAAGAAAAAATTAGCGTGGAAAGTCTAATTATATAATAGATAGAATAGTGAAGAAGAATTAAGGAGTTCCAAGACACTTCTAATATTCTGTTTAATAGTGGAATATTACTTGTGGTAATACAAATCGATAGCTCAAGCTGGGGTATCTCATTACTGTTGCAATGCAATTCTGTCAATTCTGTCATAAATGACAGCCAATTGATGAAGGACTAATTGGAGAGCATCAATGGCCAAAGTAGAATGATTTATCACACAATATTAGATTGGAAGGAATATATCGTGCTAGAGCTGCAGTTCGATTAACCTTGTCCCATGCAACTGATAAAGCAACAAAATTGTTTATTATCCTGTCACGCCCAACTCTTAGAAGGTGAATTCCCTTCAATATATAAGGGAGAGGGCAGTGCACTATTATCGTACGCATAAAACCTCGCTCTTTTTTCTTCAAAGGGGATATCCATTCTGAGCTCATCTATTAACACCTTTAAAGAACCATCCTCTTCAATCAAAGCATTTACAGGAAATGGAGAGGCTTCAGCTCTTTGAGTCATGTTGTAATTCATGACTGGAAATTCTACATCCTACAAAGTTGTCCAGAGGAATAGATTTCAGAAAATTACAAAGTTAGTCATGTCCAAAATTAATTATTCCATGCCTGCCGCTGCGGATGAGCTGCTATAATCATACTTAGAAGGCCACTTCGCTTAATACTCAGGTCCTTGAATCTTTTGTTCCACACTCCTTGAAGATGGCGCTCATGCGGTTCCTTGGAAAATCCAAGTACATTGTATGGGGTTTGAACGTGGTGATAAGAAGGGCGCATGGCCTCAACGTGGCTTCACTTTTCCTATAAACTTCGATAACTGGTTCAAAATATAAGCATCACAATAGTTCAAGAATCGATGCCATAATTGGAGATAACCATCACAATAGTCAAAATATAACATATCGAGAAAAATGATTACTAAAGATCAACACCAATATAACCATCACAATAGTCAAAATATAACATATCGAGAAAAATGATCATACTAAAGATCAACACCAATTGATATCAAAAGATTCTGCTCTTAAATGTTCATAACCAAGTCATAAATATAGCATCTCATAGAAAAATGATCATACTAAAGATCAACATCAATTGATATCAAAATATTACACTCTTGAATGTTTACAACCAAGTCATAAGGTTAAGGTAAAATGTGGTTAATTGAAAAAAATCAATCAAGTGTCATCACACAATTATAATCAAGTGTCATGATGTAATTATAATCAATAATTAGCAAGTGATTACATTTTAATGTAGAAATATGGTTCTAGCAGTTAAGACACACTTATCATTATATTGCAATCAAGGTTATTATTTGTAAATATGCAATATACAATTTATTTTGAAAAGATATGTCAATATAGGTATATATAATAATTTTTATCATTTACATTGTCAAATCTGACGATTTTGTTATCTTTATTTATGTTATTTTGTTTTGTTGATAAAATTCCAACAACAAACAGTCATAATTATTTTACCATTATGTTATTTTTCTTTAAAATTAGGTTTTAAATTTTTAGCCAATATTACTTTTATGGCATATGTAAGCACAAAATCCATATAGGAATAAGGCGTGTAGTCGCAACTTCTTCCTCAACTCACCATTTCAAAGGAATGTGTAATTTTAATTCAATTGAATTGATGTTGGGTTTGTGTCACAACTTTTGCTACATCATAGGCTTTCTGTAAACATGAACAACCATCGTAAAGGTATGCCCTTAGTCAGAGGGTTCAAGGTAGTCCGGACATGGCTCAATGGCATTACTCCAGTTCCTACTCGCATCTGTTTCCATATCCATCTCAATATCAATTTTTTATTGTTGCAAATGTATGAGGAATATAAAAAAATGCATTTTTCAAACACCATGGTAGTTTTTCCATTGGATACTTAATATTGCATGAGATAGAATCCACTCCATCATAACTTAGATCTATTATTTTATCTCCAACACAACAGAACGATTTTTAAATATGCCCAGTGTTCTACCAAAGATTTGATAACCAACAATGAAGCATTTCAGGTCTTGGGATTAGCAGCCATGAAATTTCAAATTTGCCTACCCAACCTTTGTATTCCAAAGGTACACACGGTGTGAAGCAATCTCTCTATTTCAGAGCGGAGTGAGCCTTTATCAATATCGCCAAGCCCGAGTGGTAATGCGGAATGACATCATGTGGTATGCAGAAATAACCTACTAACTATGGAGACTAAGGAACCTGCTTGCTTACAGGTTCTCTTCGTCATAAAAAAATTCTATATCAAAAAACTAGCACATTATTATTGCATAAATATTTGATATCAAAAGGCAGAGACTTGCTTCCTTTAGCAACTCACCTTGTTTATTCATTTATTTCTATCACTCACCCTTAATGGAGAAAAAAAAACTTTTCCTTTAATAAAGGCTCGGTGAATACATCAACAACATTCTCATTTGTATTATAGTATATTAAGTCAATTTTTTTTATATTGAATATGTTATCTTACAAAAGGATATTGAGTTTTAATGTGTTTTAATTGTGCATGATAAAATTTGACAGTTTACTAATTTCATTGAAATTTAATTATCACACTTATAGCTTTTCATTTACTTGAAATCAAGCCATCTAGATCTATTGAGGGGTTATTGCACCAAAAAGTGATCTAGATCCATAGGATTTTGGTAAGGGTGGAAATCTAACCCCTTATAAAATTCTAACAAGTCATTTCAAGTGACATGGTTTTCCTTAAATAAATATTCCCTAAAACATTCTACTATCAAATTTGAGGTCAAATGAAATAACCTTGTTTTTCTTAAATATGAAGTGATTTCAACTTACATGTTTTCCCTTGAATAACTCTACCCTTAAAAACTACGCTACAAAAATAAGATTTATTTATGTTAATAAGAGCCATAAGGTTGCAATGTCCTTGCTACATGATAAATTGGGATTTGTAAATATATACATTGATCTTGAAGGGATCTAAGCTAGAATTGTTGCTCAATCCACCATAAATTCATACATGAAGAGAGCATGTCCCTCACAAAATTAAGCACAATCAACTAATATCTGAAGTAGCAGAAATCATGCTTTGCCATTAGATCAACATTAATTATAACCAAATACATTTTTTCCTGATTACTTGTACGATTTCTGAAATTGAACATTTTAAAGGAATATGATTTCTAAAATTGAACATTTTAAGGGAAATGGCATATCTCGCATGCGTTGTTTCTTTTTTAAGAAAATATTATTTATGTTCATTTTTGCATATGTCCATGGAAACCATCCATTTGGGAGTTTTGTATCCTAGACCTATATAGTTTCTTGAAAATAAGATGTATAAAACAATGAATTAACATCAAATAACAACAGTTCAAAGATGAGTTTTAACCAACCATATATAACCACTTCACTTGTGCTAGTTGTGTCAAGTTTCAAGATTTTGAACAGACATGATATTGAGATATTGTTTTCCTCATCCTCATTTGAAATGTAGATCTCAAATCAAAATTTATGCAGATTAATAGTAGGTAAAAACCATGCTGGTTTAGAGACATGGGGGTGAGACCACAACTTTCATGACCAAGTTCAAAACACTAAAGATTGTGTTATAGTGCTCCAAAAATGTAATGTAATGTACGGATTAAGGATCCATATCGAAATGCTCACCCAAAGGTTCTATATTGTAATGTGTGTTATGGTGCAACCATGGTAAATACCAATTCTAGTACTTGCTCAATATTCTAAATCTAATCAATTCATGAGTGTGACAGTGTGCACAAGTCTATAACAAAAGTTATTAAGCCCTACTATGTTGGTCGCATTATCCCTATAGTGTGGCACTTTACCCCCTGTATGGTGGTGTATTACATATTTTGATGTAGTCTTGGGTATATTAGTTGTTATTGCACACATGTCTCCTATATATAGGAAGGAGATACTTTCATGTTAGTAAGCATTGTATATTGTATTGTCTTGGGTACACAGTACATTGTGTAAGGAGGTTCCTAACTCGAACAAGATTAATATTCATCTATTTTCTTCATTATTAAGACATGGATTACTTTCTTCTTCTCTATTTCTACTATTTTTGTGCTATTTTTGGGACTTGGTTGCATAACACAAGTGCACATGGATATAGTACACCAATCCTAACACACTATGATAAAAGAAACATGCACAAAAACCTCCATTCACGGATAACTTTTAATTTACAAGTAACCTTCGCAAAAACCTTTGTGACCATTAGTAGAGGATTTTATAAAGGTGATTTCAATAATTTTGGTCAATCTTGGATGAGTATTTTTTTTAATCCATACAACTAATTGAAAACAATGGTCATTGTCATAGAATATGACTAGTAAAAAAGAAAAAATGAGGAATTAAAAAAAATGAAAAATAAAGAGTTGTCTTTAGTAACCATTTAACAAACATTAAGTAAAACTCATAATTGAAAGTGTGACCTCTCAACCATTCCTATGATTACACTTCAACATCAACATTTCTATTTTACTCATAAACTACAACTTAAAGTATAGTCATTATGAAGGACATGAACAAAATTAAATCATTCATTGGGAGTAGCAAGGTGTTTGACAACCCAATATGGGGGAGACTTCCTTCACTCGATTGTGGAACCATGTTTCTATAGTGTTTTGGCAAGTTTCTATCTTTAGATAGCTTGCATTTAACATTAAGTGTGAAAAATCCAATCTAATGCTTTCTCTTCATGGCTTCTTATACATCTTCAAGGAGGATGTTGTGCACAAGGCCAACCTTATGTTGACCCTCTCACTTCTTTTCAGCTATGATCAACCATGATTTCGATTTGGATGTCATGCGTATATATAGATCAAAGTGTGGTGACATAATATGGTAAATAAATAATTTGATAATCTGCATTTGATAAATAAATAAATAATGTTATATTTTATTACTTTCACCTAAAACTAAAAAAATATGATAGATAAAATGCATAAATAATATATATGAATTTCAATTTTATTTATTTATTCAAAATTTAGAAGATTGAAAATAAGTCTATAAAATAGAGCTTTATACATGTGATGAAAACCATTTATAAGGGTGAGAAAGATTTAATTAGTTATAGTTATAGTTATAAAACTATTAAATGGAATGATAAAAATATTTAGATTAATTATTTAAAAAGGGGAGATAAATTTTATTTTTTGTAATTTCTTTAACCTTAAAGGCATTGTGATAAGTTAAAAACAAAAATTAATTAATAATTGTGTTATATCTCTCTCTCTCTCTCTCTCTCTCTCTCTATATATATATATATATATGATCTTTTTAACTATTTAAAATCTTTAAATTTTTTAAAAAACATTAAGGATTATTGTAAAATAAAATGAGAAAGTTTTAATGTGAATACAAATTTAATGTAAAAACTAAATAAATATAAACACGAAAAAGGGAAAAAATACTATTATGAAATAAAATTGTAATATAAAATTTTGAAACAATTTTTTTGGAAAGAAAAGAGAAATATGTGAGAAAAGAAAACAATAGTAATGTAAATTACAATTATAATGATGTCGCATCCATATCATAAAGTATCACGCATCCATATCATAAAGTATCATTTTTGTGCGTAAAATGTAAGAAGAATGCAACAAAATTATCATATCTATGCAACTCATGTGGAAAATATGGGACACTATATCATTGAGAATGTTATCCATTGTTTAAATTTATGTAAATGTAAATACAATCCTAAAAATATTGATAACATTTAGTAGGACTAATATGAGTAACTGTCCTTGGACATTTCTAGTTTTGACAAGAACACTAGAGGTTTTAAGTCAAGAAGCAAATGTCCATCATGAGGCACAATTCTTTGGGTCACAACACATTCTTGATTGATATACCATGCTTGTTCACTATAATTGTTCTTTGCAACATTAGGAAATATTTTTTAGTCCACCTCTTGTTAAGACTGCATGGTTCTATTTTCAGGCCAATAATCACGATTATGCTCAGTTGTGTCAATATTTACTTGGGTCATCTGCCATGTTTGATTGATCTTACAACTCCATTATATATTTTTTGACATTTGATGACATTGGGTATTGGTTGGCTATAATGTTTTCTTGCAAAAGATGATGGTTCAAAAATATTTTCATAAGACTTTGCAGTTTCTTTGTGAATCCAATGGTTCTGAAAACTTCAAGTGAAAGCATATGTCATCACTGGCTTCTTCTCTTTTATTTTTTCCTATTAACCAAAAAAACATGAGCATAGGCTATTAAGTAGCATTACAAAGAACAAAAACTCTTACATATCCGTTACATAACATATCAGAATCATATAAGAATCATAGCATATGAGAAGCATAGGGTGATCATTTTCAAAGCGTAAGGTGGCTAGTTTCTTTCCTTCTACCAAGTAATGTTCTCCCCACAAGGTGGCATCCATCCTATAGCCTGACATGTCCTTTATATGGATTTTTTGTGTTATATTTTTTAATCCATATTTCTGATGTATAGGGGAGGTAGGGGATGTCTTTGCGGCAATACCAATGATGTCAACAATGGATTTTACATCGGATGATTTGATTTCTTTGATTGACTTGAAGTTGAATTGCATCTCGAGAAGCAAATACTTTCCAATGGGAAATGTTGAACTATGGAGCTTAGTTGTAAGAAGATCTCGCAATCATTATTCAAATGGATATACATCTTATTTGTCGATTTGGGAGTACCTTCAGAAATGAGGTAGAAACGACTAAGCAAGATTTGATCATAAACAGTGTCATTGGGAGTAAAGGGAAAAAAATAGAAGTAGATGCAATGGAATGAAAATATATAGTAGTAAAACACATGTCATGAAGAACCTGAGTGGTTTCCTTTGAATGGTCTAAATGGTGATCCAATTAAATTTATTATGAAGCTAGTGATCCCAATAAAACTTCTTGCTTAAGTGTGTGAGATAAACTCTGTTAACCAACTAACACAAACTTTATGAGTGTGTTAACTAGTTCAAAAAAAATATATAAATAGACCCAAAAAAATAATAGCTAAGCACTTAAGCATGTAATTTACACAAAACACTAACATAGATGCATCTTAACAATCAAGCGCTGAGAGGGATCAAACCCTTGAGGTGAAAACCCCTTTTAAAATCCTAAACTTGAGGAAAGGTTTGCATCTCATCCACATTAATAATTCTAGGGAGGCCACCCATAGTCTTTAGACATGGAAATTCAACCAAGTGAGCTACCCCTAGGGGCTGAATTAAGGCTGTTGGTCACATGGTTTAAAAAAAATAGTAAATTTTACTTTTTTACTATTAATTATACTTAATTAATTAGTTAATACTTATCAATGTTAATTATTATTATTAATATTAAATTATCATTTTATTTGCATTACTATACAATCATATCAATACTTAATTAGCATTTAATGTAATGAACTTTATTCATTTAATAATATTATTATTATTTTAATTGTAAAAAGTAGCATTATTTTATTATTAATTAAGATTAATTTATAATTTAAATATTATTTTTACTCTACAACCACATCTACAATTATAGTATATATTACCTTTGTATTTGATGATGAAAATGTTCTCTTTAAACAAGTTATATAAATTATAAAGAAACCATACACTATATTAAATGATATATATTGATTATAATTAATTAATTAAACTTAAGTAATATTATTAATTTTTTATGTTTTTTAATTATAATTATTTTAAATCTTATTTTTTAAATATTAACCTTTAACATTTTTATAAATATACAATTATTTATTTCTTTCAAATATATTTTATCAAACCGTTCTCAAAACCATAAAACATTCACTCTTCACAATACATCAAAACAAATATAACCATTTTCCCCATTGCTACACCCACTATTCACAATACATAAAAACAAATTTAACCATTTTCCCATTGCTATGGTTGGCTTAGCAATACATCCTATGGAATTTAACCCTTTTTCCAATGGTAAATTTTGCCAGCCAATGTGAAACCAATGTGAAACAAATTAAAAATCATTTTTAAACATTTGTGGTACTTTTACACCAGGCTTACTAAATAAGTTTAAGTTTAGTATACTTATGAGGTTTTGAAATTTGTTGGCTATATTTATTTTGAAATTCCCTGAAGAACAAAACTCTACTTAAGTCTATTTTAATAATGGTTGATTGCGTTGTGGAGAATTGAGATGCTCATTTTAATAACCATTGATTTTGTTATACTTAAGAACACTTGAATCAGATTGTGTTGTAATACATTAATACAAATGTATTTATTTTGAAATTCCTGGAAGAACAAACCTCTGCATAAGTCTATTTTAATAATGGTTGATTGCATTGTGGAGAATTGAGATGTCCATTTTAATAACCATTGATTTTGTTATACTTGAGAACACCTGAATTGGATTGTGTTGTAATACTTTAATACAAATGAATGAATTGGAGTTCTAACAACAACTATATGCATACTACTATAGAAATTAAAGATTAAATCATTATGGGTATCAATAAACATGTATGAATTAACTACATCCCTGCAAGCTTCAAAATCAATTCTAAAGCAATATTATGCAATACCCTTGACTAATAGTAGTATTAGTCAAGCGTATTGCAATATTATGCAATAAGCTTCAACAACAATATTATGCTATCCAAATTGGTATTACAAATTACTCTACAATATATATATATCAAACAAGACAAGAGCATATGTTACAAGGAATTGGAATTGTTTAAGAACAAAAACTATGCTGCATGCAGTTTAAAGACAAAGACTAATCTGTATGTAACTCTTGTAAATAGTTAACGTTCTTTATCCTACCTTGACATTCTGTTGTATCTTATGCCATTTTGTTGTATCTTATTCCACATCGTTTAACTTATGTGATAACAAGCTCATTGAATTTATGCTCAGATCATCTCCACACAAATTTCAAAGAACGTCACACATATTCCATAGAGGAAAAATATTTATGCCGATACTTGGTGTGTATCATCCACATTTAATCGATTTAACGACAACAGTTGCAACCTTGATGATTCAGTGTGTTAACTGTTTGTAAATATCTGAGTCATCCGCAAAATGTTCAGTGTCTAGCAAATATTTGTACAAAACAATTATACTAAACCAACTCATATATATCTAAAGGAAGAGAGAAATCATATGAATGTACACAACCAAATAAGGTGAGTGAAACTCAAAATTAATTACAATGAATCTCCTAAAGAGGAGAATTACAAGGAAAATTACAGAGATAAGTTTGACACTCTGAATTTCTATAGCATCCATAGTAGTGGACAATTATCTATTTTATAAATTTAAAAATTGTACAAGACAAGGCCCTGTCGAATAACTGACATGACTACATTTATTTTCATCCTTGTTTGCCAAAGTGAGAGATTACATTTATTTTCATCCTTGTTTGCCAAAGTGAGAGATTATAGTATACCAGTAAAAGGCGAGCACATGCAGGAATTGGTGGCAGGTATCTCACACAGGAAAAATTAGAAAGTCTCCATAAAAATTGGAGGAAAGAACTGACGAAAAAAAGAACAAAACTTCAAATGCTATTGCCTTGTAGTGACTGAATTTCCAGTCTCTTAAAAGAGGATTGTTTGGGGAGTTCTTGAAGGATCCCAACTGTGAAGAATTCTGAGAAGAGATCTGGATTTATTTTTGGCTCTAGGAGTACCAGATGTAAGAATATTATTCAGAGAAGGCATTAACGATGGCAATATCAACAAGTTATTTACAATTTTGTCACTTCCACTGCAACACAAGGATATCAAAACAACAACACAATTCTCCTTGCATTTAGGTGAAGTAGAACTCAATCTTAGAAGGATGACAATACGAGGGATTGCAGAGGTTTCATTAATTGCAAGTAATCCCTCTAGTTGATTCACTAGAACAGAAACCGCATTGTCTATAAGACCTGCTGTGTCTTCTGTCAAAACATTAATTAGCGGAGGAACTGCACAAGCTGCTATTACCCGTGAAACATTTCCATGAAAAACTGAAAGATTAAACAAGGCACTAGCTGCATCCCTTTTTCCTCTGACAGTTCCGTCCTGAAGAAGATTTATCAAGGCTGGAATGGCTTATGGCCTCTCTCCAATTAATTTCTTATATTCATCGACAGAGGAAAGGATGGAGAGCGTTGCAGCGACATTCTCCCTAGCTTCCATATTGCATCGATTTATGAGAACATTGATGATTGGCTGTAATGCACCGGATTGCATTATTTTAGATTTGTTCCTCTCATATAGAGATAAATTTAGGAGTCCAGTTACCCTATTTTCTTGAGCTTTGGGATCCTTTGAAGATAGCAATGATACAAGAAATGGTATGGCTCCTATCTCTGCAATGCAATATCTATTGTCCATGCTGCATTTAGCAAGAAGTCTGAGTTCATATGCAACCTGCCTTTTCACTTCAAGAGGTCCTGTAGCAAGATTTTCTACAAGGAACGCTGCAGTCATCTTTGCAGCTTCTAAAGATGCCTTAGTACTCACAATGCTTTCCATTAAAACATTTCCTGTTGTTTTCTAGTTTTTCAAATGGGATATTATGCGCATCACAATACTGAATAATAAGGCTGCGGAGAGCATGATTTGGAATAAGATTTGTGTGCAAAAGCTTCTGCCAATTCTTTGGACAAGTAGAGTGTCCTTCCTCGATCCATCTGGTAATGGATGCCAGCTCATACGTTTTCCCAGTAGAGAAAATGACTGGTTCTCTCATCAAATCAAGTGAGATCGGACATCTGAAATCATCTGGAATAACAGGGACATCCTTGGACTCTGTTCTAGAAACTTTGTGTTCACTTGATGGTTGTAATTGTGCATCAAAGTCCATATTTGTAACACCAAATAGAACACACTTGCAATAGCGCATGGAACCGATCAAGCTATTAATAATTGGAACATTTTGATCTGCGCCTAGCTTATTTTGATTTCTCATCTCTTCCTCCAACAACTCTATCTGTCTTAGACAATCCTTTCCATTTTTTAGATGCAAATCATCTAAAATATTTCTGAGTTTAGATTCCTTTGGGGTTACCACCTTCTCGAACTCATCAAGAACAGTGAGCACATCTCTACGAAGCTGTTCTTCAGAGATAAAAATGAAAAGCTTAGCCCTTATGGTCATGACTGTGAACCAACTCAATTTGCTCCTTAACCTGGTGTGGTGTGAGACATCTAATGATCTCAAGGAAAGTACATCCAATGCAATAGCCATGTCATGCGTTAGAGCATGAAATTTATTTGATATTTCTTCGGTTTGCATGAGCAACCAAACACAACTTACATCACCGCTACAGTCCTCCAACAAATATTTTGTGTTCTGGAAAATAACATATAGTTCTCTGAAGCATAAGAATGAAGAGGGAGGCAATGAAAAGCCTGCATCTGACTTATTCAAAAAGCATAGACAAAGCCTTAATTTTTTGCATAATGCGGATTGCATTTCTCCTCTGGCATCCTCTAGGCTTCTCACAACATATTATTTGTTCGGCGAGAGGAATTAGAGATTGTAATAAAGATACAACAGTTATGTCCCCTACAGGTACGCATACAGGACCTCTTGAAGCCCTCCTTTTCCTAAGAATCTAATTACTAGCTTACAAAGTTATCTATTTTCCCACTAAAAGACACAGCCTAACACTAAATAGATAGAATTTCAGTCCAATATATAACAACTTCTCCACAAAAACTACCCTTCCCCTAAATTCAAAAATATCCTGGATTTATGCTATTTAACCGCCTACTATATCTTGGACTCCAACTTTTTGTACAGTTTTATGCTGAAATGTCACAATTATTGCAAGTTAACCCAAAATTTCTTCGATTTAAACTGAATTGAAACTATTTAACCTGCAACTCTGTAACTTAGCCTGCATTGGCTCAATTTAGCCTTAAATAATTAAATTTATATAAAACTGCAACAATGTTACCTAGAGGCTGGAATTACAAGAAGTTAACCTAAACTAAGCAGTTTAACACTAATTGCGACAATTTAACCTGAAATTGTGCAATTTAAATTGACAGTATCAAATTTAAACTGAAATCGCTACAGTTTGATCTTTATTTCAGTTATTTAACACCTTAACTATACAGTTTGATTTGAAGTCTAAATCAATAATAGTTTGCAGAGACTATCCTGTATTTCTTTGGATTTCTTCTCTCCTTCCAATATCTCGTCCACCTTAAATACATATATATACAAAAGATTACTACAATATTTACAGTGTCAGCCTTTAAATCCTTTGTCTTTTCAATCTTATGATTTCATTAAGAGCACTGCAATATTTATATCTTTGGCCTTTGAATCTTTATCTTCTTTCAGCCTAAGGTACACTTGAACAGCTTCAAATAAATACAAGTAAAATTATTTTCAACTAAACTTTTCAATCTTATGATTTCATTAAGAGCACTGCAATATTTATATCTTTGGCCTTTGAATCTTTATCTTCTTTCAGCCTAAGGTACACTTGAACAGCTTCAAATAAATACAAGTAAAATTATTTTCAACTAAACTTTTCTGCATCTATATTTGAAAATGGTTAAAAGTATCAAACATTTTTCATGGACAAAGCTTGTGGCTTTGTTCAATCCTATTAACAACAACAACCATGTAGTGTACATATAATTTCTAGGAATCTCTAAGCATTGAGTATAGTAAGTTAACTAGAAAATTTTGGGTTGTATGGAACACAGGAAGGAAATGGAAGAACAAAAAACTTTTAAATGCAGAGAATGGAAAAGAAGGTAGTGTGTTATAAATAAATTTACATATATACATGTACAATTTAACAAACCATAAATATATTATGACGATGAGATGAATGAGTAAGGAGATCATGAGAATCATGTTTATACCTCTAAAAGAATTTTTAGGGTTGACCATGACTTGTTTCTTATATTGTTCTGACCAGTTCTTCCATACTGGAGATCCTTGTTTAGTGGAATCGAAACTATGAGATGGTTGCAAAACCAAACAATGTTGGTCAGTCCATAATGATAGAAAACTTGTTAAACTAGTGTAAATGATATAACAAAGATCAATCCCTTCTATATACAATTTATTAAGCAAAAGAGCAGGGGGATGTAATCACTCATACCTTTTTGCTTCTTCTTCGGCTTCCATAACTACAAAGGAAAAATAAAAGTGCCATTCATTTGAAAGAGATAAAAATAACATTCAGCTTTTCCAAAAGAAAGACATGAAAAGATTTTTTAAAATTATCTCGGATAACCATGAATACAGTATGGAGGATAAAATTTTGCGCAAAATAAAGTTAAGCATCACAAACTCATTTCAACAAACATGACTGATCCTAAAAATAACCTAATGGGTTGCTTAGTCATCCAACATTGCAGAACTGACTTCATTCTAACTACAATACCATGCCAGACAAAATTCTACTGAGCTTCAGGAGCCCAGCTAGGTTGTGCACTATCCCAACCAGGCGTTGGGACAGTAAGAATACTTGGCAACGATGCATCATCCGACCTTGCTGCTGCTGTTGGCACTAGAGCAGGTGCTGTGTCCCATCCCTCAGCAGCGATTGGAACTGCTCCAATGGTCCAATCAGACATGGGAAATGTAGGCACATCAGGGATTGCGCCGGGTTCAGGGGTGACTCCCCATTGTGCATCTAGAATATCAGTACCCATTGATCTCCAGGAAGGGCGAGGGAAGGTGCTATATAGTCAGCAGTATATTTGGCAACCGAGGCCTCTTCGTCTTCGTTCTCCTTAGATTCCTCGGGCTCTCTGTAAAAGAACAAATCAACCATGATGTCCCATTTATGACCAGGAAGGATGGTTCCTCGCATCTGCAGAACCATTTGAGCTTTATGTGTTTATAAGGCCAGAGCTTAGTAAAGCTTATCGACGCGTACTGCAGAGGTTTTATGATGGGGGCTCTGGGTGTTTGGAATCCACGAGAAGCTCACCAGCCCGGAGCCCGGGATGACCTGTCAGGTCCCCAAACCTTTTGGCAGGCGTGGCAGTAACCTTTTGGCAGACGTGGCAATATGATGTCTGAGGTGGAAAATGTGTTATGGAGGCAAATTTTCTGTTAGTGGTTTTAGGTCTTCATCTCGAAGGTCACTTGTATGATCAAGAAAACAACTTAAAGATGCGGAGAAATAAATTCTGCCCCACCTCCCACTATTAATATGCAGGCATAAACAGTAAATACTATTCCATTGCCCAGATGTGTCCACAATTATTATGTTGACACTACAGTACCAAACAAATGTACAACTAATTTTTTTGAAATACAATGTCAAAGATGCACCAAAGTTGCAGATGATACAAATATATTTATGGATCTTCAATCATAGTTCTCTTGCAAATTGTAAAGCTTTTCCCCTTGATAGAGAAGTAAAACTTAAAAGTATCTGCTCTTGAACAAAATTGAAAAATGTTATGGAAAAGTTTTACAAAAATAGGATCCATAAATGAACCATGCAATTTTACTACAGGCATTCTAGACTTGCCGAAACCTGTGGGCAGTTCAAAATTGCTAAATGTTATGGACAAGTTTTACAAGAATAGCAGTCATAAATGAACCATGCAATTTTACAACCGACATTTTAGACTGCCGAAACTTGTGGGCAATATTAGAGTAATATAAACCTCATGCGCACTTGGTACTGAGTCTGCTCAATTTCCATTCAAATTTGTTCAGGCATCACTACATGAAATCCACTGTGTAATTTGTATATAAAACACACAATAATCCAAGGCATCCCCTGTACTTCTATTTTTAAATTTCACTTAGCTACATCAAAACTAAAAAGACAATAAATATCGGTCATGAATACGCACATAAGTGAACCATCCAATCTTTTATTTTAAGCCGAATTTTGATAGAGCTAAGAGCTTCAACTACAGTTGAAAAACTCCTATGTTAGACATTAAATTGAAATTATATTAAATTCAAGTAGGGGAAATTTTTAGAAAGAGCACTTACTATCTTGTGAATATGTTGGGGATTGCGTATTTCGTTGGTCGTAATACTCGTATGCGTTGATTATATGATCAGTAGTAGAGTTAGCTATCTTTTGGAGGGTGAATTCAGCGAGATTCGTGCCATTATAAGCGAACTCTAGGGCAAAATTAAGTATGCAAGAACCTTGTCAAGCAGTGTATATAAAAGATTCAGTATTTCAGACAACACAACCATCTTACCAAAAATTCTCAATTAATGTGAAACATGAGGCTCAAGTCTCAATTGATGTTTAGAGCTTCAGTGCAGAGAACTTCAAAATTGGATATTATTCTAGACAATGTCGTTGTGAGTCAGTAAGCACCCTCAAAAAATTTTATCTGACATTTCTAGTGGACTATTTACTATCTTGTGCCAAATTTAGCCCACCTACGAAGGCAGTTTTCGGTGGATGGCTACTATACAACAAACATGATGTACACAGGAAATTCCAAACAGTCAAAAACCTTTATCTGACATTTCCAGTGGACTATTTACTACCATGTGCCAAATTTAGCCCACCTACGAAGGGGTTTTCGATGGATGGCTACTATACAACAAACAGGATGTACACAACAAATTCCAAACAGTCAATATCAGTAATACTGCATTGCATTCTACCTTTCAAGTAGTAGAGTAAATGGCTTTCAATTGCATATATAGCCATTCCAATCTGTTTTTAAAAGCTCCCAAATATCTATGTATTGGAATTTGCAACATGATAACAATATATGGAGAACTGCCTATTCTATATGCTTCAATAGTGAGAATCTCTCGCTGAGAATGTGCTGTGAAAAGCTCTTCAAAAAACATGGCAAATAAATTCATTAAGGGGCATATTTAGAAAGCCGAGTTGGACTTCCTGGCCCGCATATATTCATCCAACTTGTCCCAAATCTCCATTGATGTAGCTTTATCTTGATGCCGCTTGTGTTTGCTAATTTGTAGGTAAATTACATGAGCGAAACAATAAGCAAAAAAAATTACATGACAATAAATGAGCAAATATGATACAATAAGTTCATAAATTTATCCTAGCATAAGCAACAAGACAAATCCAAAAGAACTGTGATAGTGTGGTATAGAATCAGAGCTCAGAAACTTGACAATAGTTGAAAACAGTAACATAAAAGCCTAAATCTCATACCGAAATTATCTTCACATTCCACTGCCTCACAAATTTAGTAGACTCCACACTATCATCTTCAAAGTGAATGTAAAAC
Source organism: Pseudotsuga menziesii (assembly GCA_001517045.1). NCBI lineage: Eukaryota > Viridiplantae > Streptophyta > Pinopsida > Pinales > Pinaceae > Pseudotsuga > Pseudotsuga menziesii. Next base: position 199,934 of record LPNX010108078.1, read on the forward strand.
CCCACGACTGTAAACATCAACAACATCCATTAGCTAATGACAACTGCATGGTTTTATCATTCAAAACTGAATTCTTGATCACCTTACTTCCTGCAACAAACCTCTCCACTACTGAAAATTCAATAATCATACGTACTTCAAAGGCACTGCTACTTACTTGAAAATACATAAAAATTAAAGAGGAAAAGAAAAACATACTTTTTATTGAATATCTCAGCATGGTCCTTAAAAGGAAAGTCCTTGAACTGCCATTCCTTCCCAAGCACAAACACTGCAACGACAAGTCCATTCATTGAGCGACAACGAAGATGGCTTATCCCTCACCTCAATGGTAAACCCCGTCCTGTCATGGACACTCTTCCTATGCATAGTAATACACTCAGGATTTTTGGGCATCTATTTCACCTTGGCATCAAGGGCATAGTAAACCCCATCCTCCAAAAATTCCTTAACATTGTACATATTTAAGAGAGTCTGGAGGGCACTGGGAACAACAATTATAGGCACACCCTCAGCAACACTGCGGCTGTTAGATATGATGTCAGTATTCACTGCTAAGGATTGCCTGGAATTTCCCTTCAACCCATCTTTTTGCATACTGAATTTCGCCCCAAGATCCTTTCCAAACCCTTTTTTCTTTGAAGGGTCACTTGGTGCCCCTATTGGGTTTCTGTGAATTTTCTTTTTAAGCCCCATTTTTTTTCCCTCCCTCTTATTCGCTATCGCGATTACATGCTGGAAATTCTTATTCCTGCACTCCAGAAGGGCTTCTCTGTCCTTTAAGGGTTTCTCCAAAACTCTAGTAAGCATAATCCAGTTGATCCCACAGTGGTTTTCTGCACTATTCTGGTTTCCCAGAGACCCATTTCCATCAGCCTCTGCCCTAAGTCTCTTGTTGAACAGTATGGGATCCTCAGGGCAGTATTCCTTGACAGCGGGTTTCAGGACGGGCTGTATGGTGTCGGTGGAGTTGATTTTTCCCTAAATATAATCCAATAACGGTTTCCAGTTGGGTAAGGAAATGATCTGGAGCCTCTAAGAGCGGGCTTGCTATAGGTAATCGATGTGCTTGAGGTGGGATTTTTTTATGGAGAGGAGGGATTCGAGGGTATAGAACCCTCCTTGCTTGTGTCTGTAGGAGGTTTCGATGGGGTAGGGGAAGCAGTATTCGTCCCTGAAGAGGAATTCATCCAGGGAGACCAGAAGGCGGCTTATTTTCTCCACCTAGCCACGGCTTATGTAGCTGCGGAGGACTATTATAGGATCCATGGATGGCCTAAGGGGAGCTCAGACAATGAGACCATGGGGATTAGCAGAGCGCTAATAGGTATGAAAGACTCGACAGCAGCAAGGAAATTCACAAAATGCACGGAATGATACACATTCAATTTTCACTCGGTGTGCCCCTATGTTGTTTATTTAAAACAAGGAAAGTCAGTGCATTTATCATCTTGACCAATAAACATTATTGGAAAGAAAAGCCATGGTTAGTGATAATTTGCAACAGAAACCACAATAAGAAGATTAAAAACAGCTAGTCACAAGAGGCAAGCTAATTTTTTTATCCAGATACATCCTGTTTTCTTCACTTAGATAACTTGAGATCCAAATTAGAAAATTAAGGCCTTTTGAAGAATTTTTGAAAGCAGGATCTGCAAGCTACAGTGTACTCTGATAACCGGTACATTAGAATTTAGTCAAAGCAAACAAATACTTCTAAAAAACAATGGAATAAGAAAAACGAGTAAATGCTCTCAGTCTCTAGCAATAGAGCTTTAGACCTGAATTAACAAAACTTTAAAAGGCCTGGTGTTCAACAAAAGATGGTTAGCTCAGATCTAATTTGCAGTGTATCATACCTACAAAGTATAAAATTCGAGTGATTAATGTACAAATAGAAATGGCAACAAACCCTTGAGTGGCAGTAAAATTGACCTCTTTCCAGTATTACAAAAATTGCCCTTCTCAATAAGAAAAAATTAAATAAAAACCATTGTAAGACAAAACACACATCCAGTTTGCTACAACCACAGTGAGGCTCCTCATGGAAACAATAATAAAGGAAAAAGGAAGATAGGATAAACCGTTAACCCAATCTCCAAGGTGATTGAGGCATTCTTTGATTTGCCTAATGTACACAACAACCCCTTTCAAACAGCTCTGTTGGATCCTTTCAAGGAAGGTGATTTAGGAAGTGCCCTAGATCAACAGGATTTCTATGAGGACAATAATAAACAGAGACCATGATAACACAAGCTGGCCTCCCAAGCTATTATGGGAACAAAGTGTATATACCAAAGAATCCGCGATTTCAGTTTAATTCACCATAAGCTATCCAATTTAAGTTTAATTCACCATAAGTTGTCCAAGACATAAGAAATTGGAGAAGCTCATTTCAAATCTCCTGGGTGTAAGCGGCGGTGTTGTCATTTTCAAATATTGTCAAAGAAATGCCATTTACTAATGCAGAAAAACAACTTTCATTTTCCTTATAAGATTTTCATTTTAACCGCTTTTAGTTTTGTTATAAGATTTTCATTTTAACCCCTTTCAGTTTCGTTGTAAGAGATAACACAACGGATTAGAGTCGGACACATCTAGGGCATATGTTTGACACATGTCCTATTTTAGGACCTAGTGTGTTTGTGTCTATGACATGGGACCCCAATTGGACAAATCCTGTTTCCCAGGTGTTGATAAATGAGCTAGTTACAATTATAATTTACATGTGCTTATTTGTATAGATTGTAGATTTTGCCTCCTAGGCAATACAATGAATAATCAAGAGGAATTCCAAGCATTGTATCAATGTATTCTCATATTGCAGGAGATTTAATCTCAAGAGGTAATCGTATTTGGAAATTTGCCAATCATCATTAGTCAAAACAGAAAAGAAGGGAAAAGTCCTGTCTCACCCACAACCAGAACAATAGCCAGGGTAAAGGGACAGTTTTCTCTCTTCAACCAAATTTATTTTTACCATACTCTCTGAAATTGCAATGGACAAGCAGACTCAATAGCTAAGTGAGTAGTTGTATTAGCAAAAGGTGTGTTAATTAGAGGGGAGGAGCACCCCATTATGTTTTATATTCCATGAATTTTCAATGAAGGAGTATAACTAAGGCCGTATTTGGAAAGAGCGTGCACATGGATATGGGGAATAGCACTAGAGCATGTGAAGGGAAGGGCATTTGCAGCCCCAAATCTCCCGTATCCTCTACCTTGTTTCCAAATCTGTGTTGCTTTATGTTAATTAACACTGAGGCAATGGGAGGTAGGAATGTAGGTGAGAAATATGTCCCAATTTGGAAATCGGCCTCCATGCGGATTGCAGCCTTAGACTGTTCTAGCTCAAGGCATGTGGAGGACTGTAGAATTGATGCATGGAGGCACTGCGAATTGATAAGGGCATATCCTCTCCACAACTTCATTTGCACTTATCTTGTTCAAAGTCTAGATTTGTTCTTTTTCAGTCAAAGGTTTGTTTGGTTATTTTTGTTTGTGGCCTTGTTTGGTGTTGCTCTTCCGAAAGAACTTGTTGGTTCTTCTCTTTTCATCTAGTGCTAGGAGGAAGTGGGATTGACCGGTTCTATTATGTTCTGTTCTGGCTTTAGGTTGGTGTGGTTTGTCAATTGGAGACAGAGTATCATGGAAGATCATGAACATAGAGGGTGTTGCACTTACTATGAAGGCAAGTGGCAGAGGTAGATAATAAGAGCTTGAGTAAGCAATTAGACACTTTTCAAACCTCTATTTGGTATTTAATGATAGAATTGGGCACTTCATTGAAGCTCAGGAGACTAGGGTAGGTATCTTGAAGAGTGCAATGGAAGCCAACTCCAGAAACCAAAATAAATGATGATCTTGACATGCACTACAACATAATATTAGGTTTTGCATGCAGCTCACAATCTTGAGTGAAGCGACCTTCAGTTTCAGTGGGTTCAGCCTTAGAGGAATAGAAAGAGGAAGATACTGTCCACCAGGTAGGAAAATAAACAGCCAACCAACCTTTTTAAGGTTCAATGAAGCATAGAGGTGCTGACATGTAGGAAGCTCAAAGTGGGAATGAAGATGAGTAGCATATCTAGGTTTCATTTTCTATGCTTTGCTTTGTGTTATGGTTAGGTGAACAATTTATCAGAGTATATAGCTGTAAGGTGTTTTGGTTTTCAGACACCTTGAAGAAAAAACACTTAGGTTTTATTGATCAATTTAAGGGCAACCTTTTAGAGCAATTTGTGTACTCTGAACTTTGGAATGTGTGACTGTAGGCTTCGACTGGTTGGCTTGTCCATAGTCCTTTTAAAATTGATATCAAATTATATGTTTATGTCAAAACAAAAGGATTGTGGATTTTACTGTCCACATAGTAATATTTAATGTATATATCCAAACAGGAGGCTGTTTGCAGAACTATATCTAAGCTAGCTTCTGCTTGAGCTATATTTTCAATTGTTCATGTCAAGGTTTTGAAAACATGATTCAACTTCAATCTTTGTATCCTTTCCGAGAAAAGAAAAACTGTGTCCAGGCATAGACAAAAACATACACACTGTATGGGGACAGACATGCATGCCTGTTTAAGTGGTTTATGCAGACATCCCAATACACAGTGAGAATGTGGGTCCCTAATAAGAAAGGAGTTATGTTTGATCCATGAGCTTTTCTAGCTCAAAATAAAATGAAGAAAATGTGCATTAGATAGGCTAGCGAAAACAACACAACTACTCAGACTTACCGGGCAATGGCCGAAAGTTCCCCCCTGATATTTTTCCTTGACATCCATTAATTTTTCTAGACCATAAACTGCAATACAGTTAGCAAAGCACATTCATAAGGGAAAACACTACAGTTCATTTGTTAAATATTCAAAATTCAAGGTTAAGTCCTCAGAAACAGTAGCTTATTCTAATTTTATTTATGCTTTAGTAGCATTGAGGAAAAGAACATAAGTTGTATTGTATATACCCTTCTGCCTATTGATTTGTTGATAAAAATATTTTACTGTAAATATATGATGTATTTTTCAAAAAAACAAAGATTGCAAAATTCATATGTAAAGCAATTTTAAGTAAGAGTGTAGAAAAACAAAGAAAACAAACCTAGACAAGCGAATCCAGCAGCAGAAGAAGCCAAGCCAGCTGCAGTTGGGAAATTATTATACGAAGCAATATGCAAATGAAGCCTCTGCCAATCCTCTTTTTTTATAACAATTCCATTCTTCTCATCCACTACATCATTTCCCCTGCTTCTTATTTCTCTCAGACAATTCTGATATCTCTCCCCTCCAAGGGAAACCTCCTATGATGACCCAAAAAATGAATTATGCATTCCATAGATACCAAAATATGCATTTTCTCCTTATTTAAGGAATTTCAACCTTGGGAACATGCAATAAACCAGACAAAATAATTCCTTAAAAAAACATTTAATGCAATTTATATTTAGAGGTTGTTTAGACTTTTATTTAATATTTTTGGTGTTTTTGGACTGTTTTTGGGGCTTGTAGGTTGATGAGTGTCGAAGAAAGTAAATAGTAGCTTGATCTTACAGTACGAAAAGTTTGCTAAAATTCATACTATTATTGAATTTCCATACAACAAAGGCCTATCTGGCCGAATCATGCTACTATGCTCTATACTAAACAAAATTATCAATATACATGAAAAATAGGGACCATCAAGCATTCTTTGAGCTATCTATGTATATTCTTTGGAGTTACACTTGGAACTGTCTAAATCATGCCATTGGTATGATAAAAAGGAGACACTGACAATCACCATATCAACCTCCAAAGTTGTTATAGACATTGGCAATCGCCATATCAACCTCCAAAGTTGTTATAGACGTTGGCTGGCGAGAATAAAAAGCACGAACATGAACAATAAACCTAGAAGCTTCAACAATCCAGATACACATCTAACAGCCATGTGGTTGATGTATGAAAGAAAGTATCTGAAAACCTGCTTGGTGCTCCTGTCCTATGCTGGACATAAAGAATTGGAATCCTTGGTCTACAGGAGCTTTAGTTATCATATCAACAAAGAAGAGAGCAAATTGAAAGGGGACAAAAGAAGAGACTTCATATGGGCTTTTGGAAGCTCTAGTTTTAATCTAGATCAGTACAAACTTGCCTCATATCTCAATCCTTATGTATAATTATATTTTTCTGCAGTATAAGTAGCATATAGTGCAGTCTGGCTCTATAGGGTTTTTGAATCACTCTATCATGGACAATGATTGTGTGCTTTTGAAGTTTTGATTACATCCACATGTCATACTTTTTTGAAATTGTGTCAAGAAGGTTTTATATAGGTAAAAGCATAAATTTGATGCTGGATTGGCTGGTTCTCAGCTTGAATCCACATACCCAACTGAAAAACAGAGGTTTGTTGGAATCGCATTATGTAACTGACTGTGTGATAGTATAATTTTCTTTTTTGAAAAACAAAAAACATCCTAAAAAAATCACAGATTTCTCAAAAAATCCAACAGAGGAACTTGAAAAAACTAAAGAACCCAATTCAAAACTGAGTCCATTTAATCCAAATTCGATGGATTCCAAGCAGTTTACCAGAAATTCAAGCTCCTCGATCATCTGGAGCGAGAAAACGCTCCCTCAAACTCCCTTGATGGCAACCCTTCTCCTCCTGCGGTCACATGGGGAAGGATTTATCATGGTCTACAAAGGATATAGGGGTTCATAGAATTCCTGGCGCTATTCAAGCTGTGGGTATCAGAGTGTTGAATAAAATTTGCCTACCTGTACCCTTAGAGCTTGTTGTCCCATCGAAAGTTTTACATCATCACCGATAGTTTCACGACTCCACGGCTACGAAATCGATCCAAGATGCATCAAGAGGCTCACGAGGAGCCGTTAGATCACCTGCAGGTCATCCATTCTTCACCCAAGGGTGGTCTGCCAAAGGTCGACCCTAAAATTCTGCAATAGAAATGGATTCTGCCAGATGAGTGGAGTGCCTGAACTTCTTAGGATAAGAGATGATTCCATCTCCTTCTCATCACCATCACTAGAACTGAGGGCACATGCCTCTATATCAGTGCGAGTTTTGCTTCTTTTAATTTTTTCTACCACAGCAACCAGTGTGCTCCTTTTCCCTTGGAGGATCAAACCCATACAAAGCTATTCGTCGGAACACACATCCTGTTCCCACATACACAGGACCCTGCAACCCATCAAGTTCCCTGATATTGACGTCAAAAAACACCGTATTGTGATACGATCCCCTCCACGATCCATTATAAAGCACATTCCCTCCCTCATAGCTTATGAGTTGTAAATGTAGTGATCACAATCAAGATTGAGGATAAATGGGCCAAACGAATGGCAGCCAGTTTCCTGCAAACCAACTAGAAGTGCAACAATGGAAGTTCATGGGCAGTAACACTATGGCAGGCCATAAGAAACCTGACCTGCACATTTTAAAATCTCGCTCAGTCAGATATTCTGTCAAGCGATGAAATTAGGTCTGCAATGGCTTCAGCCTTCCAGTCGTGGGCCGTTGTTTTTCCCATTGATTTCAAGGAGACCGATGACTTTGAAGGGGGCGAATATCAAGATCCAATTTCTTACCAGAGACCACGCAGACGGATGGCCCTTCGACGGGCTTCTTGGCGTTCTTGGAAACCTCCATAATAATGAAACCGTGTTAAAAAACTAAAAAAAAACTAAACGTGGTGATTTTTTATTGGCGAGGTGTGTGGTAGTTTTTTATTGGGCAGAGGGACGACGGTGCTACAGTGGTTCAAAACCAGACTTCTGAGAGAAAAAAACCTTATGGCGTAATAATCTACATATTCAAAAGTATATTTGTCATTCCAAAGCTAAAAGAAAAGGTACCAAACCCATCCAAGAATTAAAAGGAAAAGCTGCACTCTTGTCATTGTTTTAATTTATAGGAGCATGCACACATTAATAACATGAACGCTCTAAAAACATACACATGATTTTGCTTCATATTCTTTTTGAAGGTTCTTGATCTCAAGATGTAACATACCCAGAACTGAAAAATAAATATTTATTATTTATTCCAGTAAAAACATTATGTTAATTTTTATTGTAAATTTTATGACCAAGTGGGTCAAGGATGAGTGTATGATTGAAGAATTATTTATTTTAACAATTAATAAAAGGAGACACCTATCCAGGGGATACTGTTAAATGAGTGTTCATTGACCCACTAGGAGGAAGGAGCAGTTGTAGAAGGTTGGTTGACAAGTGGAAGCACTAGCATTTCACTTTCTAGCCGTTGGAGGAGCATAATGCCTAAAAAAGTGGCCATGTTCCCTGAGAGGGGGAACTGAGCTGGTGGCTCATTTAATTCCAAAAATGACCCAAATATAGTAGGAAATCTTATATAAACCATCAAATTGAGCAAGAGGATCACTACTCATTCGGATTTCTAAGAGAATGAACCTTGTGACTGCTGCAAACTGAAAAATCAGGCACACAAGGAATTTGATGAGGGGATAGCTAAAGTGATTTGTTGAGTTAAGTCTACTACTGAGTGCTAAGTTGTAGAAGTCTTCTATGTGGAAGAGATATTCGTCCTAGTGGTTCAGTGAATAGGATCGGGAGTCCTAAGCAAGTAACTTTGGCTACTTCAGGAGAAGGTTGGGTGGAACAATCTTTTGTGGGTGTTTGTCCCCTTTCTGCATTCTATCCAGGTTCAATTGCTATTTAATTTCTGAATCTTTACTTTCATTTGGAATATGCTCAGGAAACTGTAATTAGGATGATTGAATATATTAAAATCTCTTTATTTGAATGCTGTTAGGAACACTATGTTTATCAGTTTTAAATTTAATGGATAGATCTACTGGCTTAGTATTCTCTGTAAAAATATTTCATAATCTAAACAATGTTCTTTTTGTATCAGTTTTAGATTGTTTCTACATGTATTGCAAACTATTAAAATGTTAGTAATAGGAATATAATTCTGTAGACTAAGCTTAAAACAAATAAATTGTGTAACATAGTAAGGACTTGTAAAGGCCCCATAGTAAACAAAACACAGAGAGCTATTTCATTTATAAGGATCTCTCTCTCTCTCTCTCTCTCTCTCTCTCTCTCTCTCTCTCTCTATATATATATATATAT
>LPNX010108078.1:209166-313903 GCA_001517045.1 Pseudotsuga menziesii
CTTATCTAATGTTCAAATCCAAGTTTCCTCCTTAATACTTTTGCTTACATTAATCCTTTCAGGATAAGCGTCCAGTCTCTTTAAAAAACTCTAGTATTAATAACTAGGGTTCTAAATGAACAATAATAACTAAGCTAGTTCACATAAGGCATCTTACACCCAGTTCTTAATGATTAAATTGTTTAATAACACCAAGTCAATATTATCGATAGATCGTAGCACTGGTTACAGGCTTCAGGTCAGGTTGGTGTTGTTTTTGTAGAATTTCACTTGCAGAAGGAAGTTACAGACAACCTTAGGGCTTAATTAATTTTGAAATAGTATGGTTAACTAAATAGAGTTTAAATTTCTTTTCAATAGTAATGGAAGCTTTCCTACAGTCTCATGGCATATTAAATTATATAAACAAGTTAAATACTCAAAGTAAAAGCTTCTCAGTTTTTAAACAAAATGACGAAACCCTAGGATCTTTTTATAATTGATTTCATTTACATCTACACAGTCATACTATTAACAACTAGCCATCATGGCCCTCATATGTCTTTTATAAACTGAAATAATATCAATAAGGGTCTCACAACAAAATCCTTTTTCTTTTAAGTTTTCCCAAAACCCTGCAAACTGTCAATTGAAGGATAACTACCGTGTAACAATTAAACTAATATCTAAAACCATAATTACAACATTTACCTAAAACCCCATAGAGTTAGTTAGCAGTCGAAGTCTTTTGATAGAGGCCTTACGACACTTATCTCAAAGCATACATGGAAAGAATCCACGACCGAATCCATTCATTAAATAGGTTAACCACAAATAACTGTAAACAATAAAATAACCATTTATGCTTTAAAAAAAACATCAAACTCTTTTACGAATACATTACGGCTTCATCGTGAGAATAAAAAGGCACTTGCTTTTACGACCCCCGAGCCTGTTCACTGAACCACCAAGGCAAAGATGCTGTGTAGAAGCCTACATGGTATTCTCTGCAACTTAGTAAACTCACCAGCAGACTTGAATCTCAGCAATTCACTTTAACTATCCGCTCATCAAATTCCTTTTGTGTGCCTAACTTTGCAGTTTTAAGCAATTTCATAAGGCTCTGATCACTTGGAATAGAATGTAGTGAGCCTTCTGCTCAATTCGATGGTATATAATATTTCCTATGTCTTTGGGTCACTTTTGCAATTAAATGAGCCACTTGTTTAGTTCCTCTTCTGAGGGAACATGACCACAATTTTAGGGATGTTGCCTCCTGCAACAGCTAGAAAGTGAATGCTATTGCTCCAACTTGTCATTTAGCCTTCTACAGCAGCTCATTCCTCCCAGTGTGTGAGTGAACACTCTTCAACAATATTCTTTGTATAGGTGTCTCATATTTTAATTATTTAAATAAATAAAATATTCAATTACAGTCATCCTTGACCATCCTTGGTCAACAACATAAAACTTTACAATAACTTTTAAAATAATGTTTTTTTCTCAAAATAATTTAATGTTTTTCAGTTCTAGGTGGGTTACAGTTGTGGGAGGGAAATAACATACTAAAATTATTAACAATAGTTGGGGGAGAGATACAACATTCTCAAGACCTTAAAAAATCCCCGTAGGCTCAAGCACCATGAACATGTCCCATGACAACCACATCGAAGCTTGGATGGTTTATAGGTTTTGACAACTATAAAATATTGAAAACTATTGTCTTGAGATTTTATTGAAGCTTCTTGAGATCAAGAGACTTCAACAAGAATATGAAACAAAATCATGCGTGTTTTTAGAATGTGCATGCGCCTATAAATTAAAACAATGACAAGATTGTAGGGTTTCCTCTAATATACCTTTAAATATGATGATTATTTTGTTAAAATTAAATTTAGAAGAAAAAATAGAAAGTTGTTCTCCATATTGTTTTTCTAGAAACTCCAACATATTTTTATTTGTTTGGCTGTGAACATATCAGCCTTGTTTTACAATTATATTCCATTAATATCAGCCTTGTTTTACAATTATATTCCATTAATATCAGCCTTGTTTTACAATTATATTTCATTATAAAAATCACATTTTACATATATAGATGAAGATATTAAAAATAATCTTACTATAAAGTTAACCATTAACATTAATCAATGTATTAAGTTTGTTTTGGTAAATATTTTTTTTTAAAACCAAATTATTTTTTTCATTTTTCAAAATAAAAAGATTAAACCAATTATAAATGGCAATTTACCCAATTATACAAGTTCAATAACCCAAAATCGCTTTTTCAACATTTTTCACCAAAATCCATCCAAATACTACAAAAAAATCATATAAACATTAAATTACTCTTTTGATATTAATTGAAATTGTCCCAAATTTACTAACTAGAAAAACTACCATAAAAGTTAAAATCGTAACGATTTTAGATTACTTGCTATTAATTTAGTTTTCGAAATTATCTGTAAATTTAAATAATAAATAAAAACTTATTTAGAGCATAAAAAAGGTCAAAATTGTAGCTCTTTTAAACTAAAAATGGTGTAAATTGTAGCTCTTTTAAACCCTAAACTCTAGTTTCCCTGGTTATCAGGGTTTTGGTGGTCATTAGGGTTTCTCCTTTCTCCAATTGGAGTGCTCAGGTTTTTGTTGCTTCCTTTTCTAGCCAGTTCGGTTGACTTGTTGAGGGGCCTCTCCATGGATGACATCAAGGCATCTTCTCACCATCGACGTAGGCGGAATACAAAAGGAATTAAAACCCTTGCAGGGAAATTTCGATACGTTCTCGGCCATGACGTTTTTATGGATTGTGTGACTTCCTTGTGCTCACGAGCCTTGGTGGGAAGATTGGAATATTGCCATTTGGGTAAGAAAGCCTAGGTGGATTGGGCAACGGAACACTGGAAACCGTTGCTTACCTACATTCTGACCATCATCTTGCTCTCTAATGGATGGATTGTCTTCGTTTTTCTTGAAGCTGATCATGTAGCGGTCATTCTTGATTCGATTTGGAGAATTGGTCATGGGTCATTGGTTTTGGGGCGCTGGCATACCCATTTTGACCCTCTCAGGGAATAGGTGACAAAGCGCCGCCTCTGGGTGCTTCTTCCATCTCTTCCCTCTCCTCTATGGACAAGAGCATCCTTGAAGGCATTGCCAATATTGTGGGCAGATTTGTTGTGGTCGACGATGATTTCCATCTCTCCTTTGATAAGAGAATGGCTCGGGTACTTGTTGAGATTGTTGGGCTATGGGCAGACCTAGGTTTTATACCTTTTATCTTCGCACCAACAAACGACCCACAGTGTTGGCCCTTTCGGCAACAACCCGCGAACAGGTTGCAGTCTCACCCGAAACAGCTATGGGGTGCCACAGAATCAGGTTTCTGCAAGCAGAAGAGGGATATTACTGTACCTTTAGCCTTAACAAAGAATAAATATGTAGTATAGATCTTTAACAGTTACTTAATTAGCTCCGCAGTTAGATAAACATACAGTTGCTTGCTTAACCCTTAACTGGGAATTCACAGCGAAGTTACTATCTAACAGTTATCTTATCTTATCACTTATCTACTTATCCAATGCATAAAACAGAAACAAAACATCAAGAACCACCACAACACAAGATATACGTGGTTCATCCCTAGTGTAGGGGCTACGTCCACAGAACTGTGCTTATATTCAACTCTTTACAAACACACAGTTCTGATCTGCACACTCAGCTGCAAATCTTCTTAGCAACCCTAAGCTGCGCACTCAGCTGTAGCACCTTTCTTACAAACCCTCTGCGCACTCAGCTGCAGAGGTCGTCCACGCAGTTAGCTGGGACTTATCCTTAAACCCTAAAATAGGTCTTTCTTCCTTCGCATCAATTCATCATACATCAAAGTCTCAAAAGGCCTAACCTGACTCCTTTACATAAGTGCCTATTTATACCAGCGCACTATTACAATACCATAAGCTTAAACCATGGGCTTAAAAACCATGAGTTTAAACCATGGGTTATTTACAAAAAGGGCTTCGAACCAACCCCGACACCCCTAAGACTATTTTGTGCTGCAACTCTGCTTACAAGCTTCACACCAAAACCGCGGAGTTGCCAAAACTAAGGACCTTTAAGGTCAAAGCCCCAACAGGCCCCTAAGACTCACTAGTGTCCCGTCCCGGGACACTCTGCTGCTTCTCTAGTGGGAGGATCTTATTGGCGAAGATAGTGAATTGCTTGTTGAGGCTGTGCATGATGTCATCGACTACTTGGTCCTTCTCCACCAACTCCTGCAATGCTGTTGTTGATGCTTCGCTGGCTTTTTCCTGTGCAAATGCATCATACTCCTTCAGAACTTTGAGCTGGCTGTCCACAGCAGTGCTCAACTGCAAGGCTTCGTTGATCAGGGGCTGCACAGAATTTTCCAATAGTGTTGCTTTCATTCTGCACGACTCAATTTCCTGCTGGATTTCATTGCTTTGCTTTACTTTGAGCATCTTCTGCATAGGAGGCAAAGTCTTAATTTTCGCTTTCACCGCATCCAGCTCTGTCTGTCGCTGCTTGATGGTTTCTTGCAACTTTTCTACTTCTGGATGGTCCTGCAGGTTTTCCCAGGCCTCGATGCTTTCATCTAGCAGTTTTGCTGTGCTGCTTGCAAGATCTGAGATCTTTATTACTGAGGCCTGAATATCTCTACGACGCTGTTCCCTGACCTCTGGTGGACTCTCCGGAGCGATGCAAAGTTGAAGATCCACAATCTGATGCTCGTGCTCTGCTTTCATCTTCTCTATCTGGCTCCACGACTGCTGTGCATAGTCTTTCAACTTGACTATCTTCCACTCTAGTTCTTCTTCAGCCTGCATGTCAAAGTCAGGGAGATTCCGACACGCCTCATCCACTACCCATGCCAGTTCAGCTTGCTTTCTTTCTGCTTCCCTCTTCTTCTGTTCTGTTTCCTCCAACTACGCTGTGAAGCTCTCACTCTGCTTCGTGGAATTTTCTAACTGCATATGGGAGTAGTTGTCTTGTGCTTGAATCTCCCTTATGATCACCAATTGACAAAGGTGCAGCTCCGACATAGACAACTTGGTGTAGTCTATTCCAACTGTCATGCTCATCTGTGAGTGAGATGCTGCGTCAGTTATGATGATGGCTGCACTTGGCACTTGTCCTCTGTTATCTTTGGCTAGCCATTGTCTTGTGTTTGGCTGCACGCTTACTGGGGCACTACTTGCTACAATGCCAGTCGCTGATATTTTTGCTAAGTCCTTCAGTTCTGTAATTCTCTGCGCTACGCCAGTGAGCGCATCAAGATGCGTAGCTGCAAACTCTTTCCATTTGCTGGTTAAGAATTCTGTGGACTTCATCAGGGCTTGGTCAAGCTCTTCAGCCGTCAAAGCGGGTTCTTCGTCAATATTCTTCCCTTTTGACGCCTTCATTTTCTTTCTGGACTGAGGTTTAGTCACTTCCTCTGCCTCTAAATATTTGCTCCTATCTGGATGATTGGGGTCAGAGATTGTCTTGACTGATTCTTCTGCTTATTCATCACCTCCGTCATCGCTACCCTGGTCATCTCCGCTCTGCTGCGACTCACTTTTTTCTTCGCTTTCTTCTAGTGGGTCTTGCTGCTGCGTCTGACTAGGACCTGCACCCACATCTGTCACTGGGGGGACTGGTATGCTGGGCTTTGTCCCTACGTCCTTCATCCACTCAGCCGGCCACTGCTGGACTACTGCGGTGATGTTCTCCTGGGTCACCACGTATGGAAACTTCCAACATGCATGTTTTTTATCTGCGCGGGCCTAGATGAAGATATTGTGCATGTCAGCCTTGAAGTTGGCCACTCCCGCATACTGAGAAAATAGCTCATGACTGAGCCACGGTGTCTTCAGGATCTCATAGGAAATATTCATCAAATAAAAGGTGAACACGTAGTTCGTCATCTGTTGGAAGGTTTTATCCTGCGACACCCACAGAGATGCGTATCTTGCTACGCCAGGCATGTGCGGAGGCACATCAACAAACTGTGCCTCGGTAGGTTCTTTCCATCCTACTAGTGCAATAAGCACTAACAACCATGAGTAGTGAAAGGGTCTACCTTTCTCCTGCACATCGCGGGCATCTTCAAGGAACTCCTTGGCAATGTAAGCTGCCCAATTGTAACTGTAGCCTTCGGCACAGTTCGCAGCAATACTGACAATTGGTGTAGATACTTCATTCGGCCTACACTTCCGCATTAGCTTGCATGCTAATAGTTCTGTGGCGAAGCGAATGTTCTGGGGCTGGATTGTTGAATTTTGATACCCTCGCTTTCCTTTCATCAGCCCGAAGCTTTCCTTCATGCTCTGCGCCAGCTTCGTGTCTTCATGCTTCCCTACGAACTCGATGCCAGGGTCAGGCCCCTCCTTCGGCAAGCCTATAATCTTATGGATTAGTTCTCCATTAATAGGGATTCGCTAGTCTCCTATCCATAGGTGCCCATCATGCACCAAGGCCAATAGCTGCTTGACCACTATGGTAACCGGTGTGCTGTGACCAAAGTGGGGAACACTCAGCATTTTCAGCAAGCCTGCTTTTTCCAAGCCAGCAGCCCACTGTTTCACTTCTAGCAGTGTCGCTCCAGTCTCCGAATAATAGACAGAGTGCAAGTATTTCCCAGCTGTGAACTGTGGAAATTTCCCAGATCATTCGTGTCATGGTTTGCGTACTTCAGCCGCTCTATTTTCCCTGTCATTGTTCCAACCAGCTGCACACCCTGTGGCAGTGACGGGGTGCATAACGTGAACTTGGCTATCCACTGAGGTGGCTGAACTCCTGGTCACACAGGCGGAAGATATGGTGGACGTTGCGGTGTAACGTTCTCATCGTCACCAAGGTCTTCGAATTCTCCAAGAGGATTCATCACGGGATCCTCTGGTGTCTTTCTTGATGGCTGGTTCCTTTCTTCGTTCCGCTTAGAATGAAATTCTGCCCTAAACTTCTTCCTGGTTGATCGTGTCTGCATTGGCTGACTCAGCGCTATGGTAGTCTCTTCGCAAGGTGCAGATGCAGGTGGATTTCTTATAAGATTCTGCAGACCCCTCTCTCTGAATTCGCTCAACAATTTCTGGACTTCGCGATCAGATGACATGGACTGAACTGTAAAATTTGAGAAAATGCGTAATGCGAATTTCACAGGCCTGGGTGTCTTCTTATAGAATCCATTGACCAAATGTGTCATAACTGTGCATTGAAGACACCAAATCTGACAGAGCAGCTGTAGATCTTGTCCAAACGGCACTAGATTCCTTAAAATCTCATCATTACAGGAAGTTAATGCAGTTAACGTACCGACGCCGCCAATTCTGATTTTTTTCAACGGTCGCATTTTGAGGTTCGACACACCTTTCCTCTTCGGCACATCTAGTAACTTTGGCTACGCCACAAATAAGGACATTTGACACAGTACATACCTTCGACACATCATGGCACTAGTTTCGACAGAGCTTCGAGCTTCGACCCCTGATAGTATTTCTTCGCAGTGTCCTTCTGTCTCAGGAATATTAATGCTGCGTGGGTCATCATCTTCATCAATGGCGAGGTTATAACATTCTACTGCATTAGCTTCTTGTTCCTTCCAATCAGGTTGGTACTCAGCTATGTCTTTATCATCAAACACCTTAGTATTGATCAGCCTAACAGCTGCGTCTAAAGCAGGGAAAACCTCATTAATAGAAACTGTAAGCACAAAACTATCAACAAGACTATCCCAACTTATAGTACCATGGCGAAGCTCCACCTCTGCATACCAATTCTTTGCTACAGGTTCAAGAGTGTGTATAAACCTATGTACCCATTCTTTAGAAGGTACATGCTTCCATGCTTCATAACATTGCTCCAAGTGTTCCTGAGGGCTAGTCTTACCATCAAATCTGCTTCGCACCTCCTGAGGTTGATCTGTGAATCTTAGGCAGAGAAAATTTTGAAAAGCTTCCCAACTATGAATAAACTTCTTATGACCATTCCACCATCTGGAAGCTATGGCTCTGAATACTGAATCTAGAGTCTCCATTTTCTGTGAATCTAGTACCTGCTCTGAAAATTGCACAATAAAATCTACTGGGTCTGTCAAGCCATCAAAACTAGGTAAGGATCTTGTCTGTGAGCTAAGCCATCTGAGAGACTTGGTGATTCTTACACATCGATGTCCATGTAGCTCATACAGTTTTTTCTGCCACTTTTCTAGGCCGTCATCTGAATCAGTCATGCAAGAACTGTCACAATGCCACTCCATTATACCTTCAGTAGTAGGGTTAACATAGTCTTCTTCTTTGGCTGTGATGTTGTAAATCTGATCTAAAATATCATGATCTTCATCTTTGACTGGCTCTGTATGCCTTTCTCCTTGAGAAGGGTCCAATGGTACTATGACTCTCAGGCCTTTTCCTTCGAAAGTCATATGTCTCTTCTTAAGGTTGATTACTGCATCATTGTCTATTGCCCATTCAATTCCTAGCAAGGCTGGATAGGGGTTACTATCATCAATTATCTCAATGACTTCAAAATCTGCTAGGGTGCTGACTCCATCAATATCTACTGGTACACTCGGGAATCTTCCCAAGGGCACAATCTTCTGCTGGTTGGCTAATATCAACTGTATAGGGGACCACTCAAGCTTAGGTTTTCCCATTTGTTCCCATGTTTGCTTAGTTAGGACATTCACTTCTGATCCCAGGTCTAAAATGATATTAGTCATATCATACTCTCCTATCTGAGCATGCAACCTCATTTCTCTTCCAGTCCTTCTAACTCTATTAACATTTTTCCCTTTATCAGAGCTTCGCTGTGATTCGCAAGACTGAAGAACCTTCTGTAACTCATTCAAAGCATTCTTGTTTCTTAACAGCTTCATACAACTTTGTAAGAATGATGTTAGTGTACTTACTTGATCTAGCGAAGCTTCTTGGGAGTGCAACTGATGTTGATACTATTGCGTAGTTGCTACTGAGGTTCCTGGATCAGCAAAGTCCCTTTTAGCTTCCATAAATGTTTCTTTTTCTCTGCCAACGTCAAAGGCTGGAATCTTCTCTAGGGTCTTGCGGACCCAAGCCTCGACAGATTGTTTCTCCGTATTCTGCACTTGCGTCGTAGCTCCACTCC
The DNA here is from genome assembly GCA_001517045.1 of Pseudotsuga menziesii. Lineage (NCBI taxonomy): Eukaryota > Viridiplantae > Streptophyta > Pinopsida > Pinales > Pinaceae > Pseudotsuga > Pseudotsuga menziesii. Next base: position 218,269 of record LPNX010108078.1, read on the forward strand.
TTCTAACAACATTAATAGCTGGGACAGATCTTTGCTCTACAGCAATCATCTGAATATTCTGAGTAGGAGCACTATTCCTTTCTTGTATCTTGGCTATCAACTGTGGGCATTGCTCAATCACATGATCGACTGCTCTGCAATATCGACATGTCGTAGTTGGGTTCTGACAGTCTCTAGCTAGATGGCCTGCCTGATTACAGTTGTAGCAAATAACTTGGCCTCTTCTAGGCATACCACCACGACCTCTGAAATTACCTCGACCTGGGTTACCACCACGGTAGCCATATCCATTATTGCCTTGTGCATCGTTTTGTACCCTATAAGCATCATAGGTTCTCTCTCTCATGAGGTCAAAGCTGTGACATTCATCTTCATTGTGTCCCACTGACTTACAAAACTTACAGTAGGGATTCTTACGGACAAGTCCTTCGGACAAGTCCAAACTCATTTATCTTGTCCTTCGGACAAGTCCAAACTCATATATTTTATGAACCTAAGAAAGGATGGGTTCGTTCCCAAAAAGGGTCCTTTCAATGTTTAATTTAACGAGTCCAATGAAAGAAAACTCAGTGTAGTTCATGTTTAGAGAGTCTAAACAAACTAAAGAATACTCCAATGGGTCCTTTTTCGTGTAATTTAGTCTCTAGAGCCCGAAAAAGTATAAAATAATACCCAAGAGAACTCTTCCAGTCATGATTGGTCGGAGTGTACCTTTTTCGTAAGAAGTGCCCCTTGGTCCAAAAAAGGGGTAAACTATCACTAGGAAGACGACTCTTCAGGTCCTTTTACGAGCATTAAGAAGACAAGTTCACTCAGCAATATTTTCACATTTTAAGAGTCTGAAAAGAGCTTAAAGGAGGCTCCATTAAGGTTTTTTTTTCATAATCCAATTTTAATGAGTCTAAAAGACAGTAAAAGTACACTCGATACCTCTTCACTAAGTTTTTAACGAGCATGCCGAAGGTATAAAAAGAGCTCGAAACCTTTTTCATGTTTGATTCCAGAGCATGAAAAAGCGATAAAATAAGCTCAACACCATCTTACTGTTTTTAACGAGCTCAAAGATAAACTAAAAGAATGCTTAGGGAATCTACTTCATTTTTTAATGAGCTTGACACATAATAAGTACTATGCTCAAAATGACCTATTTCATTTTTACACAATCTTGAAACATAAAATAACTATTGTTGAAACATGGTTTCATTTTTATGCAAGCTTGAAACCAAAAGGTAAACTATGCGTAAGGAAACCTACTTCATTTTTTAATGAGCTTGAAATAGAAAATAAACTATTCTCAGGAATGGTTTCATTTTTATGCAAGCTTGAAACCAAAAGGTAAACTATGCTTGAGGTGTGGTTTTATTTTTCAATGAGCTTGAAACCAGAAGTAAACACTACTCAATAGTTCGTTTCTTGGTTTAACGAGCTCGAAACTAAAACTAAGTATGCTAAAAAAGACTCCAATTGACAGGTAATTTCCCAACATGATGTCAAGTGGTTGGTACTTTCCCCCAATATAACTGTCAAGAAACCTAAATCCAATAAAGGGTGGTAGGGTACATGCCCCCCAATCTTTGTTTCATCTTCTTTACAAGTAGATGAAATGAAGGTTCAAGTATTGAGTCTTGACACAATGGAAGAATCTGTTTCATTTTTTAATGAGCTTGAAACGAAAAGGGAGCTTTGCTCAAGAACCTGTTTCATTTTTTAATGAGCTTGACACAGAAAAAGAAATATGCTCACAAACATCTATTTCATTTTTAAATGAAATTGACACAGATAAAAGGAACTATGCTCACATACCTCTATTTCATTTTTTAACGAGATTGACACAGAAAAAGAACTATGCTCGCAATATGGTTTCATTTTAATGCAAGCTTGAAATCAAAAGGTAAACTATGCTTAAGAAAACCTACTTCATTTTTTAACAAGCTTGAAATAGAAAATGAACTATGCTTAGGAATGGTTTCATTTTTATGCAAGCTTGAAACCAAAAGGTAAAATATGCTTGAGGAGTGGTTTTGTTTTTTAACGAGCTTGAAACCAGAAGTAAACACTACTCAAGGTCACCTGTTTCATTTTTACATAAGCTCGAAACAAAAAATAATTGTGCTTGAGGATATCCATTTCATTTTTTAATGAGCTTGACATAGAATGGGAACTTTTCTCAACAACCTGTTTCATTTTTTAACGAGCTTGAAATAGAATGGGAACTTTTCTCAACAACCTGTTTCATTTTTTAACAAGCTTGACATAGAGAAAAGCAACTATGCTCACAACATATGTTCCTACCCAACATGATATCCAGAGGTTGGTAGGTTTCCCCCATTACATAAAATCTAGCAGCTTAACTCTAGAGAAATGATGTCCATAGACTAGATCCATGCCCCCCATTTTACCTATGATGGGAAGAAGCTAACTAGAATAAGGGGAAGGAATCACAAGGACATGAGGCACATTCAGGAAAGTATGATTACTAGGAGTGATGCAATGGTTAGGTGTAACAAAGGAAAGTTGATCAATGGTCACACTCTTCCCATCATGGGAAAAATGCATAACTCTAAAGAGTGTGGACACTACAGCCTTCATGGCGTAAACTTAATCACGTCCAAGGAGCAGATTGAAATCTAAAGGACCTTGGACCACCATAACATCAACACATACAATTTTCCCTCCTAATGTAATAGGAAAATGAGGAAGGATCCCTAAAGGTACAGTAGGTCTTCGATTAAAAGCTAGTATATGATCGGTAGTTGGCACAAGCTGAGGAGAAAGTAAAGCTTTCCAAGTAATTGAGGATAAAATACTAACAGAATCCCCTTCGTAAATAATAGTGAGAAGCATCCGCCTAGCAGTAGCATTCACAACTATCTGAAAAAGAACACTTGAATGAAGACGAGACTCTGTTAGGTTACTCCATTCAAAGGAAATAACCTCATTACTTTGAGAGGTTTCTGTCGAAACAGACAAAATTTCCTCTTATTGAGAACAATCAGAACGAAGCATAAAAACTTCAGTAGGTTTTAGTTCATTCTCTACTGGAAGAGAAGAACAAGACGAAGATTTGGTCAAACTGACTACTTCAGTCTTAACACTCTTTGATGAAAGAGTGGGATCGGGTGGATATGACATCAGCTCGACCACTTTAAATTCACTCTTCAAAGGAAGAGTGGGATCAACCACAGATGAATTTGAATTGACCACTTGGAATTCACTCTTGGAAGGAAGAGTGGGATTGATCATGGATGGAACCGAATCAACCACTTGGTCAAGCAGTGGTGGTTCAAGAGAAAACTTATGATAACTTGTTAAAAGACGTTAACGAGAAACAAAAATATTTTTCAACAACTTAGAAGCTTCATCCATGAGAGGACAAAGGTAAGTAAGGTACATGTCCTTACATAACAAGCAAGGATACTTGTCTTTTCCTTTACGACTCTTAAGAGTAGGTTCACTAGTTGAGGGGGGATCATCAATATGATGACCATATGCTGATGATATAGTTTTTTAGACCACACTTCTGACACAAGGGAAAGACCAGGGCAATCCTTGAGAAGGTGATCACCCTTACAAAACTTGCAAGGTAATTTTGTCTTACACAAGCTGGAAATAGGTACATCAATACTCCAAGAATGATTCCCAATGGCTGGTGGGATCCCAACATGATTATTAGAGGTTGGAGCGGTGACCTTCTGCTTAGTTTTCTTCTTCTTATCCTTCCTTTTCAACTTCTTCTTACCTGCCTGTTTACTAACATCAGAGTTTTCAACAGGTGAAGAGGAAGAAAGGGAAGTCGATTCAACATTCGACAAAGAAGGAGAATGATTAACATGAGGATGATGCTCATGTGGTAAAGGACCATGATCTGACACAAGGGTTGCATTTGGTATAACAGGATTGGAGAATAACCATACAGGTAATCCTATAATCAATCTGGGAAGACTCAAAGTGGCCATGAAGGGAGGACCAACATTCTCACTAGAAGGAGGAACAAAAGACATACCCTAAAAAGGGGTCCTTTGGTTGGTAGTCCCAGGGGGGTCTCCCATATTTGAACTCTCTAAGAATCTCTAAAGTACCACAAAAAAAAAAAAAATACTCAAGTCTACAAGCCATAAGAAAACTGTGTGATGGATAGGGTTCAAAAGTCAGGATCCTCACGGAATTATCAAGGCTTCACAACTCACTATATACCGCAGGGTCCAACAGTAAAATGCGGTGAGGAGGATCAACTGTCCCTCACCTGAATACCTATCTACCTGGATGGTACGTGCATAGTAATCTTCCCGAGTGTTGTTCTCAATGTATTGCAATGCCAAGGTAGCCAAAAGGTTAACTCAGTTGGTCACATGAATCCTAAGAGGGTCTCCTGATATACTCAAGGTATGTGGGAGCTCAAATCCGTAGTGGTGTTGTTTAATGCATAACCCTACGAAAGGGGCCTTCCAATATACAATCGAGTATGTGAAGTACCTTTCGATATACCTCAAGGGTATGTGAAATTTCGTTCGATATATCGACGGTACGTGGAAGAACCACACAGTCCCCGGGATGCAGTGCAGGCATAAAATGACAATTGCCATGCTTAATGATGCCGGAACATGTCACTAACTTACACATAATTACTAAATGATTTTAAACCTAAACTAGCGTTAATTTTATTTTGAGCGGTTAAGTGGATGCATGAGGTGTATAGAGGAAATGTAAAAAGAATGCAAATCCTAGCTACATGATGATGCACATTTCTCTTTCGATGAAAGCTACCTAAGGTAGGGAAAGACCTTTCTTTTCAAACCAACATGAAAACAAGCAGTAAGGAAAAGAAAAATTATTTCCTAGAGTGCTATAACTCTATCTTTCTACAATAATAGTCCAAAAAGTGCAAATGAAATCAAAGAGACAACACACCTTAACAATGCACAAAACAAAGTAAAGAAGCCCTTTTATTTTCAAATGTACGTATCAAAATAAAACTTTGATAACTAACTACTTCATAGATATATGAACAGAAAGCGAGAGAACTACTACAACACCCTACTCATTCAGAAAGAAAAAAATAAATACAACAAGCATCCACACAACTTGAAAGATACTCAAATTCCAAAGAACTCAAATCGAAACCAAACCATACACATGAAAATGAAACATATATTTTCCAATTCCAATGAATAATATCTACAGAAAGGAGCAAGAGGTTTCAAGCAAAGAAAAGAATGTAAAATCCAATGCAAGAAACATAAAATCTTATTTGAATGCAAAGAGAATATAACAATCAAAGTGACTGCATAATATACGATTCAAAAATACACTTCATTTTCATCAAAAAGTAAGCCAAAAAACACTCAAAAATCAAAAGACGACAGCCAAGTTTTTAGATGAAAATTCTAGAAAAAACCTACATGGCACCATTTCCAGAGGGTCACTGATAGAGCGGTTTGTAGAGAGCACCGCTTCTTGATTGCTGATTACAGGCGGTGGCACCACTTACTGATCATTGAATCTAAGCGGTGGCACCGCTTACTGCCCACTATACATGTGTGGTTCCCTATAGATGTCAGAAACAAAATGATGGCAAAAAAAGCAAAGTTAATCACTGTAAAACTAGCATATAAATCATGAATTAACAAGAATATAAAGTACAGAAGGTAGAATAAGTTAGATCTGAAGAGATCTGATGATACAAGGCCTAGATCTCACTAGACCAGCTAGTAGATCTGAATGATAAAAAAATGGAGCTTGGATTTCGGACAAGAGTTGAACCAAGGAAGATCATATATGCTGAAAGCTTTTCCCCAGCGGAGTCACCAAATTTGTAGCTAGGAATTTTGCACCTCCTGCAGATAGGAGTTGTTCCTCTAGTATGAATGGTTCAGATCTAGAACAAATGGTACACAACAAGATTGGAAGACATTCCCTAGAATGGGTGGAAATCTGGAATAAAGGTCTTTTGATGAAAAGTGTGGTTGTCTCCTTCAATGCTAGCTCTTCACTGATGTACCTTCATGACACATGAAACCAACACACAATATCAAAAAGCACTAGAAAATGTTCCACTATTTTATGCTAATGACTAAGGAATTTAATAATAAAACATATGATATTAACACAATATATCTTATGGGAAAGGAACCAATTTGCATTAAATAAAGAAGAAGAAGTTTACAACCTATTCCTTAGTGTCTATAAGCTCCTTCACAAAGCCAATATATTATCCCCGATAGCTCCAAATTTGCTCTTCCTATGCTCACCCTACTAATCTAGGCCAGAATGACAATGCAACAACATAACCTTGCTCTCTCCCTCAACCATGGATATGAGCTTGCTTTTATAGGCTTTGGGAGGATAGGGATGGTTGAGGAAATGGTGGGTGAGGTGGATAGGATATCCTAGAAGGATGGATCTTGAGCCTATGTGGTCCTTAGGTGTAGGGATAAGGGAGCCATAAAGCCTTCCTTCGAGAAGCTTCGTGGAATCCTCTCTTTTTCACTTTTTACCAAGGGCACCGCTTCTTCCTCACTAAGACAGAGCGGTGACAGGGAAGAACCATGATTTGAATAATGGGAAAATGTGGTGCCACCACTTACTACCAATACCTTATAGGTGGTGCTGAAGAAGGTACTGCTCATTGACTAAAGGGTAGAAGCGGTGTTGGATTTTCATATGCAGGATTGATATCTGGATCAAGATTTTACTTCAAGACTTGGGATTGAGGGAAAAATAGAATGTTTAGGGCCTCATCACATGTTGATGGCAATATTTAAGTGTAACAGGGGGGCTAAGAGATACAGGGAAGATGGAAGAGGGCGATATATAGGAGGGAGGGATGATTGGGTGCAAGAAATATATAGTATAATGGATGGAGGAAAGATATAGCATAATGGATGGAGGGAAAAATGGGGGGGGTGGTTAAAGAGTGAGAGGGAGGAGAGGGATGGATGGGTTGGTGGTATAGAGAGAGGTATAGAGTGAGTGAGTGAGAGAGAAAAATCGAAGGGTGGTTAAAGAGTGAGAGGGGTGAGAGTCAAAGAGAGAGAGAGAGAGAGAGAGAGAGAGGGAGAGAGGGAGAGACAATTATGGATGGAGGGATGTTTAGAGGGTGAGTGAGTGGGATAATAACAATGAGAGAGGAGATATTTAGGGAAATTAAAGATGGCCAAGGATTCTTACACAAAGGGATAGAGATGAGGGATTGTTTGTGTGTGTGTGTGTGAGAGAGAGATGGATATTAAGGAATGGAGAGAAATATGGAGAGATGAAGGATTGAACCACTGGATTTATTTAACGCAAAAAATGGAGGGACACATGTTTAGAGAGGGAAGGGGGGAGAGAGAGGTTTGATGGATGGTTTTAGAGGCAGAGGCATGGTGAAGGATAGAAATATCAATGGTTAGATAGAGAGAGGAAGAGAGGGAAGGAATTTGGGGTGAGAGAGAAGGGGATGGAGATAGGAGGTATGGGGAGAAAGTGAGCGAGGGAGTGAGTGAGAGGATGGAACACGTGGAGGTAGAAGGAGATGGAAGGAGGGAGGGGGGAGAGAGAAATGGTTTTAGTGGGAGGGAGGGGTAACACAGGAAGTGTTTTAGAGGGAGGGAAGGGGGGGAGAGAGAGGCTTGATGGATGGTTTTATATGCAAATGCATGGTGAAGGAGAGAAATATCGATGTTAGATAGAGAGGGATGGAGAGAGAGGGAGTATGGATGTGTTTGAGAGAGATAAAGGGGGAAGGATGGGTATAGAGGGAGAGAGGGTGTGGTGTTACAAGACTAGGAGGTGTGCACTATTGTTTGAGGGGTAAGTAGTGAAATAAGGAAAGGGGGGAGAGAGGAAGAGAGGGAGGGAGGGGGAGAGAGGAAGAGAGGGAGGGAAAGGGGTGAGAGAGAGGGTTTAGGGATGGTTATAGATGTATAGGGATATTGAAGGAGAGAAATATCGATGGTTATATAGAGAGGGTTGGAGAGAGGGTGTGTGGATGTGTGTGAGAGAGACAAAGTGGGAAAGGTTGGTTATAGAGGGAGAGAGGGTGTGGTTTTTAAAGACCAATAGGTGTGTAAGTTTGTTCAAGGGGGGAGTGGTGAGATAAGTAAGGAGGGGGGATTTAAACATAGAGGGTGAGAGGGGATGAAAGAGAAGGAATTAGGGGGGGAGAGAGAAGGGGGTGGAGAGAGGAAGTAGGGGGAGAAAGTGAGGTATGGAGTGAATGAGAGGATGGAACACATGGAGGTAGAAGGAGAGGGAGGAAGGGGAGAAGAGAGAAGGGAGAGAGAGGGAAGGGGGAGAGAGAGAGATGGATGAAGGATGGTTATAGAGGTAGAGGGATGGTGAAGGAGAGAAATAGAAATGGAGAGAGGGTATGTGTGTGTGTGTGCTAGATAGACAAAGGGGGGATGGTTGGATATAGAGGGAGAAAGTGTATGGTGTTCGAAGACCAATGTATATGTAAAATTGTTTTTTAAATTAACGTAGTGAAATGCATATGCGTTATAACACATATGTGTTATATCGCATATGCAATATAAAACACATGGATTATAACGCATATGCATTTTGTATCGCATATGTGTTTTGTAAAATTTAAAATTTTGACGAGAATAAGGCTTGGAATCATGTTCGGAAATAGCTTCGTACTACCGAACCTGTTGGCTAGGACAAATAAACCAAGGCTATTGCCTGTATTTCATAACTCTATGAATATGCTCAGTTTCGATGGTGTTTTTTCCTATGACAAACACAATATTTTTTTTTTATGAAAATAGAGAATATTGTACAATACAATCTTATGATTTTGAATATTTAATTTTTTCCTAAATATGTAATTTTTCTTTCTTTATTATTTTTTTCTAAATGACACACGTTAGTTTTTGAAAATAGATACTTCCATTGGTTTTCATATAACTTTTGATTTCCTTCACCATTTCACAAGAAAACTATATGGTGCAATAGAGGAGAGCAAGCTCTACAATCTTATATATATAAATCAATAATTTCATTAAGTTTATCCCCTAAAGTGTTGTACCTGCACAAAACTTTTTCATTTCAAGGTTTTCAGACTTCAATAATTAATAATAAAGAAAATAATTCATGAAATTTTTAAAAAAATTAGTTTTGCACTAGTACCATATGTCCTTTATATGTTTGAAAGAGTTTATCCAAAAACGACATCATTTACCTGATATAGTGTTGCACCCGCACAAACATATATGTTATGATGTGCTGAAAATTTGAAAACCCAATTTAAGGGAAACTAATTTTATAATCATTTACACAATTTTTATATAGATAAAATTTATATATTATGAAAAAATATTCAATTACCTAAATTTTGTATTTTTACTTCATCTTCAAATCAGGTAAGGAAGTACCTCTAATTATCACCTAAAGTAAGAGGTTCCATGTTTTTTCAGTGTTCTGTAGCATATAAAGTGCCTTTAAAGGAGTCCATGATTGTGCATCAACCCATTAATTTTAAGAATGTGTACTTTCTTTGTGAATATATACATGTTTAGTGTTTAAATAGTTCTATCCTTTTCCAAAGCTCAACATGTTTATGTTTAAATAGCTTTGTCTTTTGTCAAATCTCCATATAGGTGATTTACCTATGGAAATTTGATTCTACGTTGGTTTTATTAATGAAATGTGTGCATGTAGCTCATGGCTCTTTCCTTTTATTCATTTTTTCCAACTATGAGTGCCTTATTATGCCCTACCAAAGCACATGGAATATTGGAATCGATTGGGTTTTAATAACTGTGCAACATGATACACAACTTTTTATGCTATGATATTTCACTTTATACATGTCTTTTGGTAAGTTTTATACCCCACTTTCTTATTGTCAAAAACAACTTTCTATTTTGCATTCTAACTTGATCTAACAACTTTGACGGTGATCCTTCATTAAATTTTATCCATGAGGGGGATGCAGAGATTTTTGCAGACTGCCTTTGTTGCAGTCAATGCATTGCATATAGGGAGTGTGGCAAGATCCTTTATTTTCATAATCTGCTAGACCTTGGTTGCCTTTGACATAGCATAATGGTTGTATTTTATCTTGACTAGATAATGTAATGGCATAGCAAGCTGCATGGACCTCCATGGAGTAATTCTTATCATTTTGAGACATGGTTCCTTCCACCTCTACTCGGTGTTCACCTATGAGCTATCAAAGAAAATATAAATCAACCTCTTTAAATGGAATGAGGCTAAATCAAATGTTATGGAATCATATTCCAGACATGAAATCAGGTCCTACATTAAGAATTTTTAGGGAATTCATCTCACCCCTATCTCTACTCACCAGGAAACATTGAGCTTGAGTGTATAGAAAGGGTTTGTAAATATTGTCTGAAGACAACACCCCAATAAAAATTGCAATTAGTTTGAACGTTTTTTGGTTTCACATATTTCGGTGAAGAGCATAGCTATGAGAAATGCTAAACTCTCTGATGGACAATTCTGATAGAATTCTCAAATGCTCCTCCTACTCCTGGTATTGCTCATGCCCAGTCCCCCATGGTTAAATATTCACTACTCTCATCGTATGTGGTAGCATTGATTCTCGTGTTGATGTTACTATTGTATTGTTGTTGAATTATCCATGGTTTCATTAGATTGGTTTTGTTCGCTCAGTTCTCAACATGGAAGCATTTCTAATGCCAAAACTAACAAACGGTAGTGGACTGAAGTGGAGCAGAAGTTATCCAATACATATCCATATAGTACAATGGGTTATTGATAGGTGAAGAGTGAGTGGGAGTGTATTCCCCAATACAAATAAATGTAGTAGTATGCATTTAATAACTTCATTGTATGTAGATATCTCTATATGTGGTATTAAGAACTTATAGGTGTCTATTTAAGAGCAATTATAGGACAGTTTATTATAGTAAAATTGGAATCTTAAAGTAAAGCTCTACTTTTATGTGTATAAATAAGAGTATTATGATAGATTCAAGTTCTTGTGCATATCTCTCACCTTTGTATTTGTATGGTTGCATTTTTTTATAAGAGTCATTTTTATCCAGATTGTGAAAATAATTGAGCCTGCTAAATTAGTAAAGTTATAGGAATTAAATCAATCACCTAGTAAAGGTTTGCATAAGAGTTGGCTTAGAATAGAGTTTCAATAAAAATAAAATATATGAAACAGCTGGAGCTTATGCCCACCTTTCCATTGATTCAATTCAAATTCATTCATTCAAAATTACATGTGATAAGAATAATCACCAATATATTCTACTACTCTAACTTTAAATTTGCTTGCAAACACTCCCATCCATCCATCACTATATAAACATCACCTTTCCACCGATGGAAGATGATCAAATTCCATCTCTTTTGTCCTTAGTGTTTTAGATGTAAAATTAATTTTCAATGCATCCCGCCCATGGGATTTCTATACAAATTTTCTTGTCTTCTGGCTCTCCATGCCTTCCTGAGGATCACAAAACAATGTGTTGTTGCAAATTTCTTATGAATATAACATATTTCTACCATATGCAAGGTGTCTTTTCTTGATGTTGAGAATATGGACTCTTCTCCTTTCCTAAATCCCCATAGGTAGTAAATCTAGTAGAGTGATCCCTGGTATATCCTATTGCAATAGTAGTAGGATTTTAAAAGTGTTATACCTACAGTTACATATAGATGTAGCGATGAAAAAAGGCAAGGTACCTTGTTTGGCAATAGAAATTTGGAAACCACTACAGGGGAGCCCTCACATGTCGTTGGGAAAAGAAGACGACACCTACATTTTCCATTTGACATGTAGCAACTACATGAAGAATAAAATTACAAACATGCAATTCAAACATCAAGAGAAAATGGACAGCGTGCCCCAAGCATACAATGGGAAGAATCCAAACATGACTTGAGCTTAAGTGGTAGAGGTAGGTTCTTATGGGCGTTAGGGAGAGGACATAAATACATTCTTTAATGGTTTCCCTTCAGGTTCCAAGCCTAGGACATGTCCTTGTGCTCCCTAAAATATATTCTTGAAACCCTACGAAGTTAGCTCAATGCATGGGTAACAGGGAGATAATGAAGACACTAATTGGTCCCAACATCTCTTCCCTAAGTTCCAACTTCCTATAAGACTCCAAAAGAACTCCACAAAATTGTATTCTTTGTGATTCTTTCCAATGCAACAAATAAATTACCACATGTAATACATACACTACATAGAGGATGTTTTCCAATGCAATGAATTTTATGGTGAAAAAATTATGTTGACATATTTGTTAAATTGATAATTGTTGGAATATATTGCTGTATGTTGTTTATAGGTGGGCCTTTGTCCCCCATCCATGTTGTTTCAAAAAATTCTACGCATATATTTTTGAACCATATTGTATAAAACATTTTCACTCAAGTAAAAATGGAACCTGTAGGGTCAATACTTGTTTATGAAGACTAGCTAGCGTTATTGTCTTTTGCAAAAAAAACATTAAGGGTGGTTAAATTGTAGGATGAAATATTGAGTCATAACAAACAATCAAGTTCTAATAGACAAGATTTTATCCATTGGTGTTAGTATCTCGTTGCGACATCTCTGCAAGCATAGTTAGCTTAAAATCAAATTTTTGATCTTAGAGTTCATTGAGATTACCATTAATGGAGTATCCTATACAAACCTCCCAAGCATAGTCTACTCAAAATCAGATTTTTGATCAGATATCTCACTTTAACCACCATTCAAAAGAATATGTTTATGGGTATATTTTATAAAGCTATAAGCACTGATATTATACAAGGAAATGCATTGGACATGTAACCAAATAATAAATAATAGGCAATGAAAATGACAATAAAAGAAAAGGATTCTAAATTTGGCCATAATTGTTATTTATATCAATATGATCACTAAACATCACAAATCAATCTAGAAAATAATAGTAAAATAGAGATCCCAAGGACACGATTGTGTTTGATCAAATACCAAAAAAAATGATTATTTTAGCATCTTGATGGGGCCCAATGACATGTGATCATCCATATACATTTAGAATAAGAAGTAGGCCATCACAAAACCTTGAGAAGAAACAATGGAGTTGAGAAATATGACTAAGAGAAATGAGAAAATTTGTTATGATTTGTAATTTGAAAATAATATATAGAAATTTTCATTGTAACAATGGCCTTTGGCAGCCTTAAGGAATCCACTTCATCCCCAAAAACCTAGATGCATCAATTTGAAAAACAAGAGTGACCTCATCCTATGGCCATGTGTGCCAAAGGTATACATGTTTGTTAGCTAGGTTGAAAAGGTTGGCTCAATGTCATTATAGCTCTTTCTTTTATGTTAGACAACATTACCTCATATATTTGGTTAATGTGGGAAATGCCTAAATCTTACAGTATTGATGGAAACATACATTTTTTAGAAAATCCAAATATATTATAAAACTCTTTACTTGAAATATTAAATGCAATAATAATCAAACAGAATTGTTCTCTAGGAAAGGTGTTAAATAACTATTTATTTAGCCTGAGTGTGTGAAGAAAGAAGCTCAATTGCAAGAATTTTGCTTCATGCTTTGGACAGTCTTATCTAAAGAAAAAGATTATAAACCCTTTGTATCTTTGAAGCTAATCTATACTTGGATAAGGTGATATAAACCCCAATAACCAGGTCACAAATTTTCTAGCAAGTATTTACATTTCCACTTAGGGAAAGTAATATACCTTAAATCTATATTTAAGTAATTCTTATTTTAGTGATATTAATATTTGTATACTATTATTGAACATGTATTATTATTAAAATTATTATTATAATGTATTGATTTAATAATAATAATTATTAGTAAAATGCTTTTGCATTGTTTTGATTCTAAGATTATTATTCTTTAAGATTGTTAAGATGAGTGTGTTAAAATTTAATTTAAAATATCTTCTTATGGTGTATTTGTTTAACTGTACTTCTATGTTACAAGGTAGTCAATATAATCTGTATCCTCCTAAAAAAAATTACTATTTATGATGAGGCTGAAGGCCTAAGAAAGTCAGCACCAAATGATTTTGAAAACATAGAGAGAATAAACCACCTAAAAAAGAGTAAAATACATAGATTGCAAAGGAATAACCACTCCTAACATATGATTCCAAAACAAAAGGAGGACCAATGAAAAACTTCACATATACTATTACCTAACTTGGTAATTCAACACTTTAATAGTAATTTTGGTTTTTAAGTATTAGTGTTTTAAAGTGATGTTGCAATTAGACCAACATAAATTCATCTTAACTTTGGCTCTATCAATAAATTTATGTTGTATTTTTTTCTCTATTTTTTTCTAGGTCGAACCTAAACACCATATAACTCATGTAGTTGACTTACATCATTATTTTTTTCAAATGAATCGATAATGAATTGTTTAAATGATTAATAACGACAAGTAACCTACTCTACATCATTTAATGCATATGACAGGATTCATTTGTCCCTGAAACCTGTGTTCATATCCCTTGGCTGAATACTCGCGGTTAGTTTGTTATATAAGCTACAGAATCAATTTGTTCCCTGAGATTCCAAAATACTTGGAAAAGGTGGATGATCATTAGGGTGATGTCTACTTCTCATGCCCGCAACTTTATTGAAAGTTGAAGAACTTTTTCTAAATTTAATTTTGTTTTGGTTAATGTACTCCAGTGAAATTTTATTTGGCCGGCGATAGCTAAAATTGGAGAAATTCTAAGAAGGCTAATTTTATTTGGTTGGCAATAGCTAAAATTGGAGAAATTCTAAGAAGGCTAATTTTGTTTTTTGTTGTCTGAATTCTTTCTAGATAGATTCTGATAGTTTGGCAATAGCTAAAATTGGAGAAATTCTAAGAAGGCTAATTTGGTTTTTTGTTGTCTGAATTCTTTCCAGATAGATTCTGATAGTTTTGCAAATTCGCAAGTGGGAAATATTTCAGTAAATGGTATAATAATGTAGGTATTTTTAAAACAATCTACACCATTATGCTGGACACCAGCGCTGCTCCACACCCTAAAGAAAACTAGAGTTTTCAATTTGTAAAAACTCTAGTTTTACAAATTAGAGTTTTCAATTGACAACGATATATCACCCAAACTAAAAGAAAGGATTTGTGTGAAACTTTATAGTGATATAATATAAAAAACTTATCAATATTTCAAAGTCTATTATTTGTTTTATTGGTATTCATACATCATAATTAAATAACAAAAATTAAATAAAGACATTAAACTAGCATAGATCTATTTTTTAACACATAGATCAACTGTGTAACTATTACTGGGTTGAGGGATTGTATAATACTTCAAGATGTGTTCTCCAAGAAATTTTACTTCCAGATGTGTTCTCCAAGGATTGTATAATACTTCGATTTGTGTAATTGTGTAACTATTACTTCAAGATGTGTTCTACAACAAATTTTACACATTCCAAATTTTACACAGTCCATAGATTACTCCTTCGAAAATTACGTATTCCAACTTTTACACCCACATTTTAAGATGAATATTTACATTTGTACATATAATGAGTAAGGTTTTTTATGCAGATTGTGCATTAGGTTGAGTAAGGTTTTGTATGGAAATTGTGCATTTTTTAACCAGAGCGAGGGAAAAGGTTGTGCATTTTTGCATGATAGTGTCTTTTGTTGAAAAAATAAAAAGACCCAATACGACACTTTAATGCACAAAAATTCCATGGCATCACCCAATCAACTGCAAGGTCAAAGTGATAGAAGAATGTTGGATGCATTGAGTCCTAGTTGGGAGCCTCTTCGTTGACTTCTTATATCATACTAACGAGATTGTTGAATTTTTTTATTAATTAGTAAACTCTATATGCAGGATTGTTGTCTTCCCATCAATGGTTGCAGTAGGATCCACTGGTTAAATATGTCTCTGGCAGAATAGAGAGATATAGAATGATCACACCACAAGAGAAGCTCGAAAATATTTGATATTATCAAATTTCTTGTTGTCAGGATTCTCTACAAAGCATACATAGTATGCACACACACAAGACTAGGGAACCTCCATGGTATTTCTTGTTTGCAGACAATTTTTATCAAGCAAACTCCGCTGAAAAACGCAATTCAAATTTGAAGCCCAGTAGATTCTATAATCATAGAATACATACCATGAAATAGCCAATTACAAAGGACATTAAGGAAACTGTAGCAATCGAGCTTTTGTGGGTCGCAAATGTCCATGGCCCGCTTAATATCACACATGACGCTCCACGTGCAACCCCACTGAGAAAGCATATTGGGCTTCTGAGGTCCTGATTGATCACATGTTCCAGTCCCTTTTGTAGAAGTAAACTCCATGTGTCCTGTGATGATTTTGCAAATCCTTTTCCTTATGCTGCAACCTGCAAGCATTCATTACAGTTTCAAATTCTAACTCTAAACAAATTATAGAGTTTAAATGTAAAAACCTAACGATGTTTTCACAATTATGTGTATGTCTAGTATTTCTACACTAGAGTTCTTTGTGGATTGCATTTTTAGATTAGTGTTTTCTATTGATGGGATTTGGATATTTACTAACATAGTATAAGCTAAATATCTAACAACATTAGCAACAGGAGAGTCAAATAACCTGAACAAAAGCCCACTTTTTACTAGAATGGAAGAAATCCTCCATTACACCCGAGGAAAACATGAATCCATCCCCTTTTTCTGCTGAATTTAATGCCCATGACTGCACAACCAGTTTCAACTTATATTTATAAGGGGCATTATGATTGTTGAAACTTGAAGGCATAGTGAATTAAGTTACTTGCCAATACTCGCAGAGCTTCGAGTATGGGAACTGAGAATGAACTTAGACTTATGCTTCCCAAAGAGGTGGATGTAGCTCTTTGCATTGAGATATAGGTATCTGAGTGTATTTCCCTTAGGTTTTAGAACCATACAAAAGAAATAACCAACAATGAAGCTCAAAACTTTTCAAACAATTGGAGAAGATATTGAAGACTAAGATAAAACCTAGAAAATATCTTTATCAGAGCACCTGAAGGAACTGAATTCCTATACTATCAATTTTTGCTTGCACTCTGGGATAGCACAAACTAATGATGAAACTGATCCTCTAAAATTCAATGGGTTCTACCAAGATAGCTAGAAAATGAAAACAGATTTAAGAAAAAACTTGAACAAAATATATACACGCAGCATGCACAAGCTCCTTTCCAAACTTGTGATCCATGCCATCGTATGGAATCATGGCCCATAGAATGTTTAGTCCTTTCCAAATTTGTGATCCATGCCATCCTATGGAATCATGAATCATGGCCCATTGCATGTTTAGAAATGAAGAAACTCCTTTCAAATTATAAATCAAGACATCTCCTGCCATCTGCTAAAATCCACTTGTGAGAGCATCCTAGCTCTTGATTTCCTTCCTTTCCCTTTCTCATTCTTCTAGTGAAGACAAATATGAAGCTGAATTAATAGTGGACTATTGGAACAAATTAATCATTAAAGAGCTTACAAACAAAATGTAGTTAGAAGATTGAAAACTATGAGTGAAGCATATGGACCTAATAAATTATATGGCATTTAGTGATGTTATGAACTTTTGACTCATGTTATGATGGAAATTCACAGATTAAATCATGGTTTTGTTAACATTATGGATCTTGTAAGATACGTTAATGAGGTTGGTAGGCATTACCAACTAGTGATTAGGTTGTGGTCCCCACCTTGACAATGCATTTGATATTGCCTTTGTTGAAGATGTCATGCAAAGAGTACATTTTGATTGCTTATTGATAAATATGTAGTAACTCCGATCCCATGAAATTCTAAGTGGATTTATCAAATTTGAACAAAAAAGCTTCTTCATTTCTCTCCCCTAACTTTTCTTCCAGGTCCAACATGCCTTGATGGTTGTATTTTATGTTTGACATGGTTGCATTATTTGCACTACTTTTCATTTCTATTGGCTTTTTATTTTATCTCTTTAATGCTTTTGATAAGGTCCTGATAGGTGTTACTCTCACACTTGTACTCGCACTATCTGCTATGCTAGATAATAGGGGTCATTTTTCTTCATCTATTCATTAGTGCTCAATAATGCATCACTTTATTTGATCTATTTATATATTTGTATAATAGTTTATTTTATTTTTTTTAACAAGATTGGAAACATTCATGATGGTGGAAAAATTGACACTATGCATTGAAGTGTCATGTTATCCCAACCCAGGATGTCCTTGCACCATTGGGACCAAAATCTTGCACTAGAAACATTCAGATGAAGGTTAGCACTGTATGATCATTAGGCATCCCACGTTATGGTCCTTACAAGGACCATAACCTCCCCTCTGCAACTAGAAAACCTACTTCTCGGAGATCCATTAGAGGAAATTTGAGGTCTAAAATGGGCCACCTAAGGAAAATGATAAAATAATAGTTAAAATAATAAAATAACAATTATTAATTTTGGAGGAAGAATGAAAAAAAACTACTTTTTTTGTTTGTATTTTCGACATATCTCCTTGTGTTTTTACTCAAATTCCGAGCGGGAGAGCTAAATTCCGCATCCAACAAGTACCCACACTGCATACTTTTGACGGACCTCGCTACCCCAAAAACAAGAAATACCTGAAAAAACATGATGATGATGTAGCGGGGTCTATCAAAAGTATGCAATGTGGGTACTCATTGGATGTGGAATTAAATTACGCATCTAAGGAGCTCTCACGCTTGAAATTTGAGTAAAAACATAGGGAGATATGTCAAAAATATGAACAAAAAAGTAGTTTTCTTTTATGACAAATATATCAATTCAACCATTATGGTTGACTCATTTTATTGAAATTCTATTGGTTCTTGAATTCCAACTCACAAAATTGATTGTTGGCGCGTTTTCTTATAAGGCCCATTTTAGACCCCAAATTTCCTCTAATGATTTCTCCCTACGTCAACTAGGATTAACATAGCATTCTTAACATGGAATAGGGGGACATACAAGGACCATAACCTTCACGAAGAATAAAGGATGAGGAAAGAAAAAGAAAATGCTAGATGTTGGAGGATATTTGTCAACAGGAAAATTATAGGAAGGTTAGAGCACCAAATCTAGAGGACCATGAATGGTATACATAAACAGTCTAGCAGGGTGGACAATGCAACAAGAAAAATGTTGAAAGTTCTATTTCGATGATCCCAAAAGGACTTTAGAGAGGAAAATTATTTTCACAATAGGATTGAATAGAAAGTAGAAACTTACGCAACTTTGGGAGGTCTAGGAAAATGATTAATTACATCAAAAAAGAAAAGGTCCATAACCAATCAAGAGTACAAGGAACTCCTAATGTGCATGATACATCAATAGAGGGAAATTAAAAAATGCATTAACTTCTTGACAAACATGGATGGAAAAGTTACAGGAAGAATGTTATGCTAATGAGAAGAAACGAAACAAAAAATTCTATTAGGAAACAGGATTTCGAACACCCCTCCCTCCATCAATAGTTCTAGAGGAAAAAACCGACTTCCTAATGGTGCCTTATAAGTATTAGGTTTCTAACATCAAAATATTGATGAAGTAAAGTAATAAGTCTTTAGTAACAATAATTTTATAACTAAGAAAGTTGGTTTAGGAACACTCGAAAAATATTCTTAACTTTTTTTTATCAAGAGTTTTAACTATATATTTATTATGGCCTGTTATTATTTTTATATTCTTAAAAAAAAATTATTAGCAAAAATCATTAATAGAGATAACTATAGAAAATTTGCATTATGGCAACTGATATTTGAAGGGCATTTCATCATAATATCAAATTGATTACCCCACTCAAGAGCATTCCAATGCTTTGCTAGTCAATATCAAATTTCAATAATAAATTTAAAAAGTTATTTTTGCCAGAACAATTTACCCTGCTTCATAAATTTTGGTTTTGTTTTATACTATCCACAACTGAGAATAATAATTTTGCAGCCATAAATTAACTTTTATTTTAAAATTAACCATTGCAATTTATTTTATATAATAGCCAATTTATAAGATACAATATATTGCACATTTTCACAAGTCAATGACATCTTCAGATTGACGAATTAAAGGCATTAATTGGTCTAATGATTATAAGGATGCATAAATGCTACAACTAGATAACTAACCACCTCCATATTGATCACGAAATATTCCTTTAAGAAGATGACTGCATGCTATCGTATTATCTTTGTACATTAATAAATCCAATGTCATTATGTTGTTTTGAATCTACTTGTGTTAAGTGCATCATCATATTTCATTTTAATAAGATTTTTGTACAAGTGTCGAATTGTCTTGTTTAATATCATATTTCATTATAAGAAGATATGTGTGCAAGTGGCTTGACAAGGTGAAGTTGGATCAAAAGACTCAAAAATATCATAATGTGGTTGAATTTATGGTATTTAAACATTCCAATGGTAATAGTAGGGTTTATGTAGTTGTTATACCATGGTATGAAACTTTTCCGTCTGATTAATGACTCTAGCTTATCGTTATACAAAAGACACTATGGATTGAAGTGACCTTAACCTTATAGATAATTGAGATTCTTGATACACGCTTACTCCTTCAACATTACCCTTCTTTATGGTTGAAATTACCTTACACTCACGGGTCTCTTATAGCAACTCGCGCGTTAGTCGCAGGTAAGCCCATTTGCAACCCGTGAGTTATCTCCAAAAAGTTGTTATTGTGACTTCCCTTCAAGAAAGTTGTGACTCACTCGCAAATGTACTCATATATACCCATGAGTTTCATTAAAACAAATTAAAAATTAAAAATATGATTAGTTTAGGGGTAGTTGGGTCCAGATTGATAACTTCCCTAGAACTCCCCTAACCATCCTAGGCCTCAAATCGTCTCCTCACGAGCAACTATAAAGAGAGGGGAGGGGTAGAGGATAGCGAAGGAAATATTGAGAGCAAGGTTATGCTCGAGGAATCAATTGGAGAGAAGAGAAAGGAGCAATCAGGTCTTGGTCTGCAAAAGAAGCTTGTCTTGAAAAATATTTTGTAATGTTTCTTGAACTTCATCAATAAAGAGTATTTTTCTTCCATATTTTTCTTAGTACATGTTTTTATTGTTATGAGTTTTGATCTATACTGTTATTTTCTTCCAAATGCAATTGTAGTATGCTCATGTCCATTTATATAAAAATAGAAGATATTGTGAGGAAATATCAATCTTTGTTGCAGGTGTTGAAGATTAGAAGGCTAAGGAGCATTTGAGGAGGAGATTTAAAGTTTGGATCAACCATCTGGAAAAAGGTGCATGTCCTACTAACTCTTATTCTCTTATATAAGTTTCTATACCCTAGATGTCTTAAAGTCACATCCACAATATGTTGGTGACTCTATTACCCCAAGTCATAAGTTAGATTTCCCTCACAACAGGATTGGCGACTCCATTGGGGAGTCTAGTTTGCGTTGGGGTCTCTTCAATTGAGATTTCTTTCCATTTTTGTTCTCTATGTTTCTGTTCATAGTTTACAACTTTCATTTTTTAGCCAGGTATTTTTAGATCTTTAGGGTTCTTGGACTTTTGATTTTTCTTTTTGAAAATTTTAGGAACTACTCGCGGGTTGCCTATACTTGCAGTCGTGATTTCTCTGTAAACTCGTGGGTTTCCTTGAGTATAGTCGCGAGTGACTCACGGTTCTGTCAAAGAACAGTCGTGTTTTCTTATAGATGGTCATACATAGATCTAGGGTTTGTATTCTTTGAGCATTTTTTATGTCCCAGCTTCTTATGGGTTGTTTCCTGAGTCTTTACTGGTATGTTGTTTGTTCAAATCTATGTTAATTGAATTTTTATAAGTCCTCTTTTGGGTAGGTTAGGTTGAATGTGTGTAAGGTTTATTTTAGGTCTTCCCTCATGGAATATTTGGTTGAAGTCTAAGTAGTTTATGAGTGTTTTGGTTTCTGTCAGTACCTATATCTTTTCATCTTTCATCTGATTGCTTTATTAGTTGTTTTGACTTTTACTTCTTCCAATTTTTTTGATCTACCTTGTTTTCAACTTGAAGTAGTTCAACCCAAGTAGGTATTTGTCCCAACTTTGTAAAGTCTTCAAGGTTTTGATTGTGTGACCTGATCAGCGAATCTTGTGTTTACATGTGCTCATATCTCATACTTACTTAGGTGCATTAAGTTGCATTTAACTTTTGATTTTTGAAAAATAAAACAAAAACAAAGTTGCATTGATAGTCTTAGATAGGCTCATTGTACATTTGTTTTTGAATTGTTTTCATAAAAGAAAAGTAAAAAAGTATTTTGTTTTACAAATTTCATTAGGTAAATTTCATTGTTTTGAAAAAGGAAAAAAGGAATTTGAATAGCAATTGTAAGTTGAAATTTTTACATCATTTTATGTTTTTTCTTTCAGTTGAGTCATAACATTACAAGTTTCATTTCCACTACCTGGAGTAAAACCGACCCTAAAAATAACGCTTCTTAATTAAAATTAACTGGTAACACTTTCTTTCTAGGCACTACACCAACTATCTTAGGATAGGATGGTGGAATAGGTGATTTTTAACTATCCAAGATCATTTAAAACTCAGACTTAGTGACTTGTCTCTTAGTTAAATCCAAGTTTACGAAGGATCAACCAAAAATATCCTCTAACACACGATTTAAGGACGAGGTTTTGTGAGGACTTAGTTGTAGAGATACCCCTCCAATACTTCATTCGAGCATAATGTAGGATTGTTTTGCGTTCAAGGATTCATCCAGTACCACCTTTTGGCCCCGTGTGGTGCCGACACTGTTTGGACTTTGGGATTTCGATATTAAATAACTATATTTTATTGCTTTATTTTATTTAAATTAACAACCAACGCTAAAGACTTAATGAGTGCTTTTTTTATTGCTTTATTTTATTTTAAACTAATATCTAACACCAAAGTCTAAAATAATACGCACACCTAACACCAATAACTAAAGTAATAGTTATACGTAACGCGAAAGACTAAATTAAAATTAATATATGACACCAAAAGAATAAATAAGTGTTTTTAAATTACCGAATTCCAAAAACTATAATAATAGGCATAGCAAATTTGACCATCTTGATGGTCTAAATACTTATTTATTTATTATTTAAATTTATACGTAACTCCAAAAACTAAATTAATAGCAATTAGTTTAAAAGAGCTACAATTTTGACCATGTTTATGGTCTAAATAATTTTTTTATTTCGTATTTAAATTTATAGGTAATTTCAAATACTAAAAGGGTTACAATTTTGATTTTTTTATGGACAATTTCAAGTAATATTAATAGAGTGACTTAATATTTAGATGATATTTATAAGTATTTTGGTTTTTATTTTTTGTGAAAATTGTTAAAATTGTAATTTTGGATTGTTGAAATTGCATAATAAAGGTGTTTCCAAAGGTAGGTTGTTCCTCTCCTTAAATTTGAGACAATTTCAATTAATATCAAAAGAGTAACCCAGTGTTTACGATTTAAAGTAGTATGGTGGGTTTGCAAAGGAAACTGTCATTTATAATTGGTTTAGTATTTTTATTTTGAAAAATAAAAATAAATAATGGTTTTTTAATTTATAAAGAAAATTTATTTACCAAAGCAAAATACATTGATTGATGTTAATGGTTATCTTTATAATAAGATTACTTTTAATATATATTAATAAGATTACTTTTAATATATATTATTCATTTTTAAGCTTCATCTCTCTCTCTCTCTCTCTCTCTCTCTCTCTCTATATATATATATATGTAACAACACCTAAAAACCCACACAAAAAAAATTAACATGTATGGTCTTTTAGATGATCAAAAACTATTTTCAACTAATAACACTTTAAATCTTAACATTTCGATTAAGATTATTGTAATAATGATTCACATTAAATTATTCAGGAATTTATAGTTTCGAAGTATTATATTATGTTAACTTGCTTTTCAGTACTCACATGTTGTGGTTTCCTTGATGTAAGTTATACCTTGTGTACTGGTTTTGTTTTTGTGCAAGAATGATTGTCTTCATGCTTAACATCTCTACAACTTTGTTTATGAGTTCTACATTGCAGATCGGTTATAAAGGTGAAAAGGTCTTAATTATCCTATCAGCTAAAGCATATCCTATTTGTTTCTATGCAGGTGTTTTGGATGGAGAGCTCGCTTCGCCTTGCAACATCTCATAATACAATGTGTAGATCCTAGGGTGACCCTAACCATGATAAGGGTTTTTGACAAATCAACAAGTAAGAAATTTGAACTTAAAAACATGATCCCTTGCCATATTCTAGGGCTATAACACACATATGATATGTATTTATATTATAAGAAACTATGCAAATAACGAGGGTGTTCAAACTATGGAAATGTGGATAGTACTTCACATAAGATGGAGGTTGGTGAAAAACTTTAAAAGAGACCGCGTGATGGGTACTATGGTGCTTTCCAACTGGATGAGGTTTTACCCAAAATTGTACCTTAGGGTTTTGGCAATCTACACTCTCATTTGCGTTGTGGATTAGGGGAGAGATGAAGGCTCTCGACCCCTCCATCATTTTCCTTTGTATCTATGTTAGGAGTCTTTGCGATCTCCAGTATACTTCTTTGTTTACTTTTTGACGTTGTGTTCAATCAGCCAACGATGTTGGCTCCCTGCTTCAACTCCTTGCAGAGGACGAATAAATACAGGTTGGTTTTCAAACTTTTTTTTTCTTGTACAATCGATTCTGCATGATAAAAACTATCAGACACTAAGAAAAGCTTTGGCCTTTTAAATTGCTTTCCACTTGGCAGGAAAGCTCACTGGATTACTTCATGTTGGCAGGAAGTTTTGGAGATAACTAGTTACGCAACATCAAGGATGTTGCACAAAGTCAAAGTTGTTGCGTAAGGTGGAAGATGGAGCGCAACGCGGATTGACCACATTTTGTATGTTTTGGTCATGTTTTGTAGTTTTTGGTCATTGTTTTGTAGATTTTGGTCCAAGTAGTTAGGAATTTGACTTAAGTGGACCACCGATGTAAAGGCGCAAGCCTATAAATAGATCTAAGATTGTAAATGTTAAATGATATTGAGATTGAACCTTTGTAAGAGCAGAACTGTGGAACCTTGTTTGGATGCAAAGTTAATATGACATGATGGAGATTTGAAGGAAACGTTGTGTCTTTTTGCATCTTTTTTTCTTCCTTCTTTTTGCGATATGATGTTGCAATATGATGTTTATTTCTGAATGATGTGATGTTTTCCTATTATGAATGACGCAATGTTGATAGATCTGTTTATACTCTGCTGTGATTTGAGAATGATATGATCTAATGAATGATGAAATGATGCTATGAATGTATAAACCAATGCTTGGATCCACTAAGTAATGTTACGATAATTAGAATAGTAGATGCGTGATCCTCCTTACTGCCGAAAATTCATTTTGAAAGTTCTCCCTCGAACATCTCGGGTGAGACCTCATCTATTTCCCAGGTGTTGCTAGACAGGGTAAAACATGTATGGGTCAGTGCTCAGGGAGATCGTTGTGGTAAGGGTGTCCATAGAGAGTGAACCGCTGTTGACAGATCTATGTCATCAAATGGTTTTGTTTCCGGGACCTTAGTGCAAAGGAGAAGGGAAACATGTTGTGGAATCCAACGAGACCAAAAATCCAATATTGGTTTGACCAGAAGGCACGAGAGTTAGATGCAGAAGAGAATTAGAACCCTGGAGTATTAACGCAGAAGTGGTTGGAGAGGCACCTGTATTTTGATCTACACGAGTACTTTTTCTTTGAGTTTCTGACCATCTTGTATGAGGGATTGGCATGATTGACTTATCGAAATACAAATTTCAAAGGAGGCGAACCGACTGGCTTGACTCCAAAACTGAAGCGACAGCTGTAGGAGGCAGACAACAGAGCATCAAGGTCTTTTGAAGTCTATCTTGACAACATCTTGGAGGGCTACATCACTGATTTCATGATCGATACAATTGAATCTTACAATGACGCAGAAAGGGAGTTCTTCAACGGACCAAGAGGTAGGTTTCTTTTATCTTTGTAATTGTCTATTAAGATGCTCATCTACGAAAACAACATATTAAAGATGAACTCTGACGAGTAGAGCCCTGGTGTGCGGAGGATGCGGGTATCGTAGAGACAAGGGTTGGATGGAATGATACAGGGTATATGTATGGAAGTTACGATGAGACTGTGACGAAAGTTGAGGAAGGAAGTGGTCTTACGCGAGGTGAAGAAAGGTTTCGGCAAGAGAAGAGGCATAGGACATGAGAGAGTCCTTTTGTGACTGAAACATGAGGCCACGAGAGAATACCACATGGGACGAAGTGACCCTACAGTGACGAAGGAAACGACCAGGCTATGCCCAAGCTAGAGGAAATACCGATCCAGAGCAAAAACGTAACCACACCTTCATGCACTGCACCACACTAAGGAAGAAATAATAGCTCGAAACTGACTTGTATGATGTGTCAACAACACTCTAATAGTAGTAGATTAGGGAACATAGGAACAAGGATCAGGATGGCGGGCGATGATGTGAAGTTACTCTTGTTTCATGGGAACATGACTGAGGTTCCTGAGCAATACTGGTTTTTGTGTGAAGCAGTTTGGACTGTCAAGCAAGCTCAGGATGATGATGTTAAGAAGGTCCAGTTGGAAAAAACCCTTCGGGGTCGCGCAATGGATTGGTACATGAAATTTGTACAAGTTCCCCTAGGGACTCTAGCAAAGACTCTGGATGAAATCAAAAAAGGATTGATTGAAGAGTTCAGAAAACTGAAATCTGAGGTGCAATACATCACATAATTGAAGGAGATTAAGCAATATCCAAATGAAACTATTTGGGATTTTGATCAACGATTCAAGACACTAATGGCGAGAGTCAAATTTGACATGAGTTATGTTCAACATAAAGAATGGTACATTGTGGCATTAGTGCCACTTATCAGAATGCCTTTGATGCAACAAAATATTGCGACACAGAGTGAGGTTCTGGAGATCGCGATAAAATTGGAAGCTTCACCTGTTGGTGAGACTGGGGTTGGTATGTGTTGAGTAAAGTATGCACTATCTAATTCAACACTTAATTCTCAACACGGGGCTTGTAATATTAGAGATTCCAACACTATATGTGTAAGATTTAAGCTTAAACTTAGTCTAGTCTAGCCTAAACTAAATGCCGACAAACACACACTTCAATGCAGGAACTAAAAACTAACGAAAAATAGTACTGAAATAGAAAATTAATGCAAGGGATCAAACTAAATTACTTAATGCAAATCAAACAACTACTAACCCAATGAAAATAATTGAAAGTAAACCTACAACTAAATTCTCCTATGTTCAAAATCCTCTCCTCACATTTATTAACCACATAAAATTTTAACACTAAGATAATTTACAAACTACAAATATATAAACTATTACAAATTTAGTGTACATGAAAATTAAAATGTACACATATAATACAAAACAATTTTAAGTTACAAAACAATATACATCAAAGATATTCAAATTACAAAATATTTTAAACTACAAAATACAAAACATATATATTACAAATTACAAAATATATTAGAACTATTTACAAGTAACAAATTACGGGAGGTTTATCAAATAAATTACATAACTACACATATACTCCAATTAAAAAAAATTCTTTCTAATATTAAGTCAACATATGGGTTATCCCATATGTTATATATAAATCTTCACACCATACTCTCATAAGATCAGCGCGTATAAAAACCTGAGAGTTATCATTTGTTAATGGAACACAGTATGAAATGAATTAAAAGAGTTTAGTGTAATATCATAATGGATTTAATTGAAAACTGAAGGAACGACCTGAAAGGGAAGCCATCATTTTTGTAGCAAATACTAGTTCAATATATATGGTAATATTTACAACTTGAAAAAAAATAGAAATTAAAATCTAAGCGAGGAGTGGACTCGAGAAATTATCTGTAACCTAAATCTATAATTGCAAAAACGAATGTAAAACATAAATACATAGAGATATAATGCAACAATAAGCTAGAACACAACACAGATGCAAAGATAAATCAAAATAGAAATTTCACAATCTAGAGCAGAAATTTCAAACTAATTTGCCCTATGCAGAATATTAAGCTGCACGTGATAATGCATAATAAAAAATGAATTTGAATAAATCTACCATAATCTTCTAGTAGAAATTATATGATTTAGAATTGTACGAAAATCAAATTAAAATCGATCTAATCCCAAACAAGGATATGTAAAATTATTAGAAGCTTTTATTTAAACCAAATCAATCCTACAGAAAAACTGAATATATAATATATCTAGATTGTTAATCTAATTCCATAACATATACCTAATCTTATCTCATTAAAATAATCCATTAAAATACCAAAGATTGTAACGAAATCAAATTCAACAGGGTTGTGATGAATTGAAAGAAGTATTAAGGTAAATCTAAAAATACAAGAGATTCGTTTCAACCCACATCAATGTGGAAAATGAAAATGCAGATGCCTATATAACCAACGAGTTCTATCAAATATATCTTTGATCATAGAGAAATCCCTATCTAAGTTTAGAAACAAATTCTATGCATCGATTTATGCAAGCGATTATTTTTATCTATATAAAATTTGCAAACCAATATTAAATTGCAGCCAAACAATTAGTACTCTACAAAATTACACAGAATGAGAATTAAAATTTTACACAGAAATAAAATGAGTAAATTTTTGGATGCAGGTGACAGGCAGGAACCCAGCCCAAAAACACGGATGACGTGCGCTAGCACGTCACCAAACCCATCACTCCTCTAGCTGGTGATGACATGGCGACACTACAACAAAACCCTGTGATTAGTGTCTCTTTTAGCTTCCTTTTTAGCGTCCACTATCACTTTTAGTGTATTTTTCATCATTCTTTGGACAAAGTGGACGCTTTTCCATGGGATGGTGCTTTTAATGGTGTTATTTGTGTCCCTTTTTAAAATATGGCACTATTTTGGGCACTAATTAGCATCCCAATTAACATCCTAATCAACTTCCCAAATAGCATCCCAATTAGCGTCTCAATTATTGTCCCAATTAGCATCCCAATTAGTGTCCCTTTTTAAAAGTTGGCGCTATTTTGGACGATAATTAGCATCCCAATTAGCATCCCAATTAACATCCCAATTAGTGTCCCAATTAGCATCACAATTATCATCCCAATTATCATCCCAATTAACGTCCCAATTAGCGTCAAAAAAAGCATCCCAAATAATGCCCAGAATAGCCTCCAAAAAAATGTATTGAATAGCATAACACCATATATTTATCCAAGGTTAGTGAGAGTAACTGACCCATGAATTTCGGTAGGAAAAACATCCAACATAGTGCCAAGTATAGAGCCGTGAATTGCGCCTAGAAAACATCCAACATAGCGCAATGTATAGCGCTTGGAATAATGCCATAAATTTTGAAAGGAACCACGCTAGCAATTGCACTAGGTTTAGAGCTAGGAATTGTGTTTAGAAAACATTCGACATAACGTCAGATATATCAATGTCAATGTCAATGATCATGATTAATGTGATAGTACTTTTGGATCTTGATTTATCATTGTGGCACCTAAATGATCATAATCATGTGACTTTTGGATTTTGATTAATCCTAATGAAGGGTAAATTACCTTAATGTCACCTAAATTGCTCTAATGGAATTTGAGTGCCCCCAAAAACATTTGATAGACCCTAACAATATGCACAAGACTTTGTTTTCTGTATTCTATTTTTGTAGGATACATGTTATATTATTTTGAGGATGGTATAAAATTAAAATAGGAATTTTTTTTGTAAGATAGTATCCGCGGGTTATTTGAACTTGTAACCTACCATATTCAACTTCTCATCTCAATTACTCGTTACCAATTGTTCTAACCCTCTGAGATTTTTTTTCTTAATTTTATTTTTTGTAAGCAAGCACCCATGGAGTTTTGAACTAACGACTTTACGCAAGGAGTGCCTTAACAATACACCCATTCACCATCTATTCTATTCCCCGTGGGAAGAAATTAAAATAGTAATTGATGAAATAATTTTATTAATGTTCAAAAAATGGCCACAATAGGTCAACGGTACTGCTAAGTAACCATTACACTATGGGTGTGCAACGACCACTCCTATAAATGTAAAAAGAAAATCTAATCTAATATCTAAACACTATTAATAAAGAAATAACTATTGGGAAACCTATATAGATACAATCGTTCTAATGGTAATATGTAATAAACTCCATGGAGGGATGCCTTGGAGGAGGGTAACTGGAGGTCAGTTCCCACTGGACTTGTCACTAGATTAAGAGGAACAAACCTTGTTGTGGATCAACCACCTCTGCATACATATCCCTCCTATCATATGAGGTAAGAATTGGCCTGCTAAATTTCTCATTGTCTTAAAGGAGGGGCATGTTGCTTCTTCCTAGAAATAGAGGGTTTCCTACTAGAGGGACAACCCCTCTCTCATGATATGAACTGGTATCCAAATGGATCTGGACCCCTGCTGGAATGGTGTTGTTATTTTCCTGGGCATTGGTGGTCATGTTCACTCGGAGGACTGGTAAAGTGTGTGATTGTCTCATTAGTGTCTAGCCTGGGGAAAGCTTGAGTGTAAAATATCAAAGAGCAAAAGCCTCCCTTGTTAAACAAGGTTAAGTACTGCAGATCGGGTATCTAAAGAAGATGGAGAGATCAGATAAGTTAAATTTATTAATGTCCAATGAATGACCACAAAAGTGGGCCCATGGGATTGTTTGGTACCATGACGTCAATACAAAGTGGGAGCACTAAGGTGGCTCCTATAAAAATGAGATGTAGAAAGAAAAGTATTATTCTAACCTAAATACTAGAAGGCGAACTCCAAGTATGATGAAAGTGAAGGTGGCCCTTCGCATTTGAATTGATCTCGGGTTGGGAATAATACTACCAATTGTTTGTCTCTTGAAGCCCCTAGAAGATGGGAGCATCGAAAATAAGGAAGTAATATGTTGAGGTGAGGTTGGTAAAGAATGTGATTGTGGTTGAAGGATGAGGTAGTGAAGCTAGAGGGACTTCCTCAAGTAAAGTGCTAGGCGTATTTGGTCAAGATACCTAAGGAAACTGGTCAGTGTCTGAATCTCCTTCGGTAAAAGCTCTCAAAAAGGACAATGAAATCACATGAAAGATGGAGTTGATTGGGTATCAACCTATCGAAGTTGGCATACCTCCAAGATCTTGTCTGATCGGTCAGTATGGTGATTTGTCCCCATCCTAATGTGATGAGAATCCACTTTGAATTGGCCTAAAGGAATACGAAGAGAATGCACCCCATGGCAGAGTGTGTAATGGGGTTGAACAATGAGATAATCCCTTAAATCATTGAAGTGTTCAATGTTAGGCAATATTTGGACATAACTCACCTTGAGGGTTGATCCATGTGACTTGCATGGTCTACCTAACCTCCATTAACTGCTAAACGTTACAAATTGTTACCCCCCTATGTGCATGAGTGGTTACATAGAGCCTTAATGGACTGGCCTGGGTTGAATCCTAAGTTTTTTGAACATAAGTATAGAAGCAACATGGTTCCTAGGAATGGAAGATGAATTTTGGTCTCTCTGTGTTAAATCAAAATTCTGAGGGGCTTAGAAAAATTTTGGGCACTTATATAACCCACAACAGAAACAAAGAGACCTAAATATCCAATTATGGACAAGTATCAACTATTTTGGGTTAAATTTAGACCTAAAGAAACATTATGGGAAGCCTGAGGGGAAGTAAGCAATAATTTTTTAGTACTAGAAGCATTCATGGTAGATGGTAGCATATTCTGGGCTAAACTTTGCATAATCAAGCCTGATCATGACTTTTTGATAGCAATGAACATCAACATTATCAAGTCTGGGAACAGTTCTCAAGGGTACAATTAGCCTAAGACCAATTCTCAACCTTAAATCAGGACTAGTAGTAGTCACAGACTTTGAAACATTTTTTATCCATGTGAAAGAAGCTAAATCTACATCTCAATCTCTAGCATCATTTGGCAGCCACTAGTCAGAATCCATAGATACCAAAATACAGAGCAACATGTTGTCAAAGAATTTCTGTAGCAGCTTGTCTAAAACTAGCAGTGTTGAGACATCTAATTTAGGTGCCTAAACGATGTTTGTAGGCCCAAATAATCAAAGGAGAATTATACATGTTCAAGAGCCCTTCCATGATGGCATGATTTTGGAGGAGAATGCTCATATTAGAAGCATTCTTCTCTTTAGTCTTCATCTTATCATGGGAAAATCTTTGAGGATTTTTTGCATGATTATGGCAAACAAACATTTTTAGAAAATTGAGAATAGAGATGGATATTAGACAAGCCACATATTATAAGAGAATATTTCTACGTTTTCATGAGTATCATGTAGCGTGGTCTACCCTAACAGATTTATCAATTGTAGTCTTGGATCACTATCCAACAACAGTGATGAATGGTGGAGGAGGAGATGTGGCAGTTATGTTTTCAAAACCTGTTTTGACTCCTTAATGAGATTGGAATGGTATAGAATGAGCCATCCCATTTGGAGAGTCATGTTGTCTAATAGATGTATCTTGTTGTATACATGCTCTTTTGGTGGACGTTTGAGATTTGAGAGTTTTTCTTGTTGGGTGAAGGTGTACAGAGTCCAGACTAGTATAGATAGGGGAAGGATGGAAGTCACTTTCCCTCATAAAATTAAGCATTAGCATTAGCAATTTCAGCCTTTCATAAAAATAATTATTGGAATATTCAAAATCAAGCTATTTGGCACATATAACACAAAAATATTTCTTGTAAATATGCTACATCATTATTTCAAAAACAATAACTTGATTTTGAGGAATAGTTATAGGGTCACCACTATGCTCAAGTGATCCATCATCCATATCACTTTTAGGGAAACATTTCACCATAAAGGTCGATCATTTTTTATTACTTCGCAATATTACATTGTGCCCGTTGTTAGTGATCTTCATAATAATGTGGGCGGATCCATCACTTGGAATTTTGCGGGATAATATTTAGACAAAGTTGGATTAATATTGTGGCATATCAGCTGTTTGGATTATAATATTATTAAGAATGTTCGACAATATTGTGTCTTTTCCTTGACTTCACAAGTCAAAATCGAGTTGAGTTTTCAAAATACTGCATCATAATAGTCATTGGATTATTTCGATCAGTCATGCATATCTGGATGTTGGTAGTAATGTAGTGGGCTAGTCAGTTGCAATGGGAGGAATACTATGATAATTTTATATGACAGTACATGAGATTAGTCATTTGAAATATCAGAATTAGTTTTAAATTTGATGTTATCAACAAGTTAGCTACAAATCAGGCATTTATAATTTTAGAAATAACATTTTGTACCCATGTGGTGAATCACCCTTTGATACCTCAGAAATGTGTTTGGACATAAGCATCTTTGGGAATCCACCATTTTTACAAACTACCCATTTACTGCTATAGAATGTGGTTCTTAAGTAGGCACAACTTTACAAAATTGTAATATATTTTTGGTTGCTTTCTGGTATTATTTGATTGGTGCATGCATGTACTAGAAAGTGATTAAGCAATTTAACTATTGAGTATTCTAAGAAGGTACGCAAATGAAAAGATAACATTGAGTATTCTAAGGAGGTACGTAAATGACAAGATTGCATTGTTGAAAGTACACATTTGAGAAGTGTCATGAAAAGAAAATGTTTGAGTACAAGTCAAACATGTATCTCCCATTTTGGAAAACAATAACCAGCCTACTACAGGTCATTTAATGTGGCGGCAGCAGGCATGTCACCCGTTGGATCTCAAGCAGCTTGAGATACAACATGTGACATGCCTATTGATGCTGCATTAATGGGCCTGCAACAAGTTGGTTATTGTTGGCCTCCCATTTTGTCATGATGGCACTGTTAAAGAGTTTGTGCACTCTTCCTTGGCTCCTATTATCATTAAAACAAATCAATCAAGTCTGA
This sequence comes from Pseudotsuga menziesii, assembly GCA_001517045.1. NCBI lineage: Eukaryota > Viridiplantae > Streptophyta > Pinopsida > Pinales > Pinaceae > Pseudotsuga > Pseudotsuga menziesii. The sequence goes on from LPNX010108078.1 coordinate 252,269, forward strand.
TATTGTACTCAATGCATTTCTAGTTGTTCTTTATTTGTCTTTCTTGTTATTGGGATGCGCTAGTTTGAGCTTTGCGAAGGCACATTTAATCCATTGATTTCCTAGAATATTTATTTAATCCATTGATTTCCTGTTCTCCTGCATGTACATGCACATGCACATATGGGGTTGTGTTTACTGTCATAGTCATAGTCATCTCCACACCAATGTTGGGCAGTCTCCAAGTCTGTTTGAATTCTGTAGCTTATTATAGAACTAACATAAAACCAAGTGATTTAAAATATTGTTATGGTCATGTAGGTTCCTTTCCTTGTATGGTCAAGTTTCATCCCAGAAAATTATTGTGAGATGAACTTGAACATTTCTATCCCTCGTGGCCAGGATAAAACTCAGTCATATTGGTTGGAATCTTCATGTGCTAGTGGAATATCGAGGTAATTAGCTTTATAAGTAATGTGATTAGGTTCTCAAATGGAAATGGGTGGGTGAGTGGAATCCACATGATCAGTATCTTAGCAATGGCTTCCATACTTGTTGTGCTGATCATGATCATGCATGCAGGGAATGTCATGATATGTTGCAGGTGACTGTAGGCAAGGATGTAAACTCATATAGTATAGCTTATACATTTGCATGGCTTGTACCCTCAAAGGACAGGACATGACATAAGCTTTGATGCACTATATCAAAAAATTTGGATCGACATGAAGGTTAGTCAATTATTTAGTTTAAATGGTTTTAAATTTTAGCATCTTTTGCATTGGCTTACAACTACAGTCAAGATGAGAATAATATTATACTGCAACTATAGTGAATTTGAAAGAAGTTTATTTATTTTTCTACATGATTTATGTTAGTTTGCAGTAAAAAATATCTTTTTGTATAAGAATAAAAAAATTCAAAAATGTTTGCTCTGTAGGTCAATTGTACTCATTAAAATATTCCCTTCAACATGTAACCATGGATCCCGTTAGCTCCACAAAATCTTTATATATTATGAATAATATCAAATAGAGGGCCTTTTATCTAGAGCTAAGACTTTACCCTAGGAATAGTTTGCCACTGTCTTCTAATCAAAGGATATTTCTAAAGTACTTTAGCAAATTATGTTGATTGGTAGTTAAGGGAAAGAAACATAGGGTAAGAGAGTTTAATTTCTGGATTTAGAAGAAGTAGCGTCTCACTTCAGCACTCATGTTCCTAAGCACACATTGGAGTCCTTTCAAATTAGTTTCAACTACTTTTGCATGTCCTCCACCTTTGATTTCTATCAAAGAAGCCGACAAATTTCCCAAAATATTTAGATATTATGAATAATATCAAATAGAGGGCCTTTTAGGTAGAGCTAAGACTTTACCCTAGGAATAGTTTGCCACCGTCTTCTAATCAAAGGCTATTTCTAAAGTACTTCAGCAAATTATGTTGATTGGTAGTTAAGGGAAAGAAACATAGGGTAAGAGAGTTTAATTTCTGGATATAGAAGAAGCAGCCTCTCACTTCAGCATTCATGTTCCTAAGCACACATTGGAGTCCTTTCAAATTATTTTTAAATACTTCTGCATGACCTCCACCTTTGATTTCTATCAAAGAAGCCGACAAATTTCCCACTTTCACTTGGAAATCCTTTGGCAGTCTTGTTTCCTCTATCAAGGATTTGGATTAACACCAATGCCTCTTGCCTTTGGGGGTTCCATTTATCTTATATGAGAAACCTTTTTGGGAAGAGTAGCTACTATTTTTAGAGGTGGGTGAGTAAATATGGTTGTGCTCACTTTAAAATGGTATAGCCATGCTTGGATTCATGCTAAAGTGAGTGATTGAGCCACTGTCATTGAATTCACTTCCTTCTAATTATTGAGTGTGATGACCTTCATGTCTCTAACTAACCAACCAAATACTTTGCTTGATATGAAACACATTTACCAAAGAGATATCCAATAATTAGCAGCTAAATAGTAACTGCCCAAGCTAAGCACAGATTTTCATTGCTTTCACCACAAGGTTCTCTTCTTTCTCCATCAAATATTCCTGCAATTATTTAATTTGGCTGATTTTGAATTCTCTTGTTGACTAGGCAATACACAAGTTTGTTTAAATTCCCTAAACATGTTTGACACTAGCCTTTTCAAACAAGTCAAGGATGTGATTAGTCTCCAGTATCTTGTCCTTCATTTTTAAGTGGCAATTGTTTTAGTTCATTTTAACCACCTTTGTTAAGGATTGAAACAACTCCATATCTCAAATTTGTAATTCAACATTTTCTATACTTAATAAATCTCAGGATCACACAGTACCGCGCAAAGAGTAAAATGTTAATGACTCATAAATGCCGAAAACATTCCTTGAGATCACTTGAGATTAGCACATTGCGGCGAAACATTAATCCTTCAAACATTACTGTAATAAAAACAAATATCAAATCAATTCCAATCTTGTATCATTAGTAAGTGTCAAAATTTTTTGAGTGTCAAGTGCTGATATAAATTTTATGAGTGTCAAAATCATACACAACAATCATTTCCAGCTCTGTACTAGTCCTATTTTCGCTTGAAAATAAAGGTATTTCTGAATTGAGGTTTCTTACAATCTTTTTTCCAAGATTTACCATCATTATATAGTGTGTTGGTGACTTAAAATTATAGCAATGCCCTTCCACTTATTGCAATACGGTGTACACAATGGCTATTTTTCTTGAATATCATTGTATTCTCATTTAAGAATGTGTCTTCATGTCCTCTTATAATGGGTCTCTTAATGGAGTATGATTAAATATCAAACCTTAAACAAACATAATGGTTGCTATGGAATAGTGATTTTTGCAATCCCATTAAGCCAATTTCTTGGGTTTTGTTCAAAATCCCTAGAAAAGGTTTATAGATTTCATAACCTACTTGATCATATATTGGGAACTTATACAATCTATCATCCTTTGCCGACCATTAGATACTCAAAGTTGTGTATTGATCATTTTTATCATTATAGAGGGCTTTGTAAGTTAGGTTCCCAAATTCTTAAAGGGTGCTAGCTCAATGGAAGAGCGCCTTCCCTACAAGCAGCTAGTTGGTGGTTCGATTCCTCCATGCCCTAATGATATTATAATATTGGTTAAAAAAAACTAAATTAGTAACCAAAAAATAAGAGATAAGTGACCAAACAATGAGAGATAAGTGACCAAACAAAATGACCAAAATTCGTATATAAAATTACTAAAAACGACTAAATTAGTGACCAAAAAAAGAGAGATGTGAAACTAGGCATTAAAAAGGATGCAACACGTGGCGCTAATGATGAAGCCAAACATGGCGTTGATATGGTAGCAAAATAAGACACGAAACTAGGCATTAAAAATGATGCAACAAGTGGCGCTAATGATGAAGCCAAACATGGCGTTGATATGGTAGAAAAATAAGACGTTACTTTGGATGCAAAACATGGCACTACATAGGAAGCAAAATATGGTGCAACAATAGAAAAAATATTTGGCATCATTTTGGTAGCAAAACACGATGCAAAAAATGAAGCAAAAATTGGTGCAAATTTGGAAGCGAAAATTGACACATATTTGGAAATAAAACATGGTGCAAAATGGGATGCTAAAGTGGTAGCAAAAATGGATGCAATAATGGATGATAATTTGGATGCTAACATGGTGCTACTAAGGATGAAAATATGGCGCTAACGGGGATGTCATTTAAGAAGAAAAAGCGGACACTCTCTAGGAAGCAAAATAGGACATTATTTAGGAAGCAAACATCGACGTTGTTTAGAAAGCAAAGTTGGACGCAATTCTGGAAGCAAAAAAATAGGCGCTATTTTGGACGTCATAAAGGATGCTATCTAGGAAGCAAAAATAGATGTTTTTTGAGACGCTTTAGGTTTTTTCCATGATGCGTCCAATTTAGCGTCTAGTTTGACCGCTCAATGTAAAAAAGATTTACACTAAAAATGGACGCTAAATGAGACGCTAATTATAGGATTTGTTGTAGTGTGATTATGCGACCTCATGAGCATTGGAACAACCACGCATCAACCTCCTCCCAGCTTGATAGTCGACAGAATGATGACATCCCCAGGTATGACACCACCCGCAGGACAAATGACGGCGAGTTCGGTCCCTCATGCAGCACACATCCCCTTGACATTTAAGGTTGGGCAGGTTTGGTACAGGGAATTTATGGTCAACCATTATGCTCCTTAGGTTCAGTGCAATAGGCCTTCTTCCAGGATCCTCGATCTCTAGACCAACATTCTTCCATGCCCGCTCCTTCTCAACTCACTCTGCGACTTCGAAGTTCCAGCTCGTCTAGTCCTTCTCTCTAAGAACCATCTCCTGTTCCCATGCTCCAAGTCAATTATGCTTCCATGCCGTCAAGGACCACCTAGGGGAGGGAGAGGTCATGGAAGGGAAGGTAATCCCAAACCGCCACTCTTCATCCCGCATGCTAGCACTCGGGGCTTCGATGCAGAGGTTCCAGAAGAACTGCAAGAATGGTTGATGACTGGGAGGATGAGCTATCGCACTCCCTCTTAGTAGCAAACCATACCCCGGCCCGTAGGGGAAATTATTGGATCTTAAAAAATATGATCACTAGGCTTATCCTTTGCTCTATGACTCTTCTTTCTACCCCAATTGTGTAGCATCCAAGCTCCGGAATCCCAGCTAGCTAACCCTTGCCATCCTGAACCTATGCCACCTCCTCATCCTTCCTCAGCCCCCATGACCCCATTGCTCTTCATGCCTCTGCCCCTGCTTCCAACCTTCCCACCGCACCTGCTCCCAGGAGCACCACCCTCAATTCTCTCCTACCTCCTCAGTGTCAATTTGTGAGGAAAAAAGGAAAGCCTTCCAGGAAGTATTCCCATTTTCCAGTTAAGCAACCCATCACCGTCAGCAGGGATGACCCGGACAACCTCAACGGTAGTGGCTCCACTAGTAGCACTGATGGACCAGGTAAGGAATCCGAGAGCAACAAGGATCAAGGTCTGCAGTGGGGCACTTCCTATTGCTTCCCAATTACTGAAGTCTCGTACGAGAAGTTGTAATGCCAGGTTCACTGTATTTTTTTTTCCACTGGTTTTTTGGGTTCTAGGCTCTTTAGAGATGCCTTGTCTCAGTTAGTACAGGTTTCCATGGAACTCAGACTATTTAAAATGTCTTGTAAGATATGTTTTCCCCATTGTTGGGATGATCACTACTTCATTTCCATCTTGCTTTCTCTGGTTTTGAATTCGTGTTCATGGAACATGTGGACTTGTATTTTTACCTGTATTATTATTTTCCCTTAATAGAGTACTTCTGAACTTACAAAAAAAAATGAGTAAATCCTATTGTGCATGAGATTTGTAAATTAACAGTAAATAAAGGCTTCATAATCTAAGACGATGGGCCCTTACCGTATGGATCACGAGCCTAAGATTAATCCCAGCTACGAATCAACAATTGCAACCATCTACTTTTCAATGCATAAGTTGGAACAAGTATTTAGACGATTTCACAACCTGAAAGTGAATAGCATAGCATAAAATTGAAAATGTAATTATTTTTCTTACTATCTCCTCCGGCTTCCCCAAATATTTATTGAATGACCGTTTACATATGAAGGGCGAGTGTATTTATAGCCCACACCAGGATTATCCTTCATGGTTTCTACTTAACAGACTCTCCTAGAAATAGATTATCGTTCCACTTTAGTTGTACAGTTCAATGGAAATAAAGGGAATTTACCAAATAAAAAAAATATCGAATAAGTCATCACAACTACCAACAATAAGTCATTTTGACAGGATCAATATTCAAGATAAGTGCTGGGATCTCAAAGATTAGTTCTTGGTTTTAACTGCAAAATTCCTGAATGGTATCTAATCACCCATAGAGTTCATTGATGCCCATTTGCAATATTTTATGATGTATAATCTCAATCCTATTGCGATGATGTGGATAGCCTCGAACTCCAATTAAATTAAAACTCCATCTTTCAGCTTCCATTCCAATCTATGGTATAAGCTATTTCATTTGACAAATGGGAAATCGATTTCGGCTCATCTTGAATATGGTGGCTAGGACATTAAGAACCTAGATTGGTTTGGGATCTCTCTCAGATTGAAGAGTTTGTGGTAGCTATTAAAGGGTAACGGTGTTTGGACTCAAATCATAGTTCATAAATATCTAAAGGATAGACCCTTGGAGGACTGGATCTGTGCCCAAAACTTCACTGTTAATGGCACCTCATATTTTTGGAATGGGTTTGTTAGAATCTTGGCTTGGATTACATGTAAGCTCAGTTGGAAGGTGGGTGATGGATTGAAAATCTGCCTCAACGTTGATCCGATTGCAGGTTTGGAGACTTCATACACTTCCCAGTGGACCTTAGAGAATACCTTGGTGACTGTGGGATTTCATGTCTGGACCAGGCATAGAAACTGAATGGACTCTCTGTAGGTTATAATGGATGGTTATCAGCTTCTGATCTAGACTTGGGAGGAGAATGGGCAGATCGGTTGACATCTTTTGTCAAAGGTCTCTCTCATGGTGGAATCAAGATCAGGTATGTAGAGGACTCTCTTCTTTGGTTGTATGATAAGGATTCAGGCAAATTTTCGGAAAAAAAATCATATGAGCTTATAATATTTGATTATTTTCCTCCTCCTTTAGATTGTGTTATCTCTCAGGTCTAGAACTTCAACATACCACAAAAGCTGAAGTGCTTCACTTGGTCGGTTTTATTTAAAAAAATAAATACTTGGGATAATCTCTACAATAGGGGCTGGCTTGGTCCAAACGAGTATTTCCTTTGTAAGAAAGATGCTGAATCAATCGACCATTTGTTTGTAGAATGTTCCTTTTCTCGTGAGGTACTGCTTTACTTGGTTAGTTTGGCTAACATTCGGGTGGATTGGTTTGAACTGACCCTTACACGGAACCTTATCAGCTGGTTGGAAAAGGACAGGAACCTCTCGTATTTGCCTATTTTTTTCATCTGGAATATTTGGAAGACTAGGAACAACCACATGTTTTAGAACAAAGAGCCAAATATCCCCAGCCTCTATCATAATATTATATCTAAAGAATCATCTCATCAGGTGCCTCAAGTTAAAAGGCCTAAAGCTAGGAATATTGGGGATCCTCCATTAAAACACTTTCCCATGGATATCTTCGATGGAGCTGCAACGGATTCTAAAGGTGGGGCAGGTGTATGTATCTGGATAAATGAACAACATTTCATTGAATTGAAATTAGGTTACGGTCTCAGCACTAATACGAGAGCCGAGCTATTGGCACTCTGGGATTTACTTTCCATTGCCAAAGATATTGGATTTCCATATCTACATATCTTTAGCAACTCCTCTGTGATTATAAATTGTGAAAAGGATGAATGCACCCTTGATATAGTGAACCTATAAACTTGGTGAAACAACACCAAAAAGCTATTTTCTTTGTTCACTTCAGTGGATTTCATCCATGTTTATAGGGAATATAATATGAGGGCTGATTCATTATCCAAGGATGAGCTGCTTATGTCTCATGGCCATATTACCTTTACAGAATTTTGTAAAGGTGATATATATGGGGAATTTAATCTTCAACTGTTTTGAGAGTTTGCTCTGATGTGATTAAGGACTATTTTTTTTATGTAGTCAGGCCCCTAGGGGTGTTGTGTTTTTGCAGAATATGTTTCATTGAGCTTATCCCTGGAAATTTGAGAGGACTCAAGCCTGTCTTTGATAATTCCTCAGGGTTCATATTATCTTCTTTTGAGACAATTTTGGCGGATATTATTTACAGATTGTTTTATGAGAGGCACTCTTTCGGTTCATTAAGCCCAGGAGGGGACAATAGCTGGCTCAAAATATTCTCCCCCTGCTAGATTTTTGTTGATGTTGTTTCCTGGATTGTTGTTAGATCTACCTGATTGGTCATGTCGACTAGATGATGTAACAAACTATCTTTGATTCAATAGAATATCAAGGAATGCTTTTTTTGTCTGAAAAAAAGCGTTGCATTTATTAGCTCTCATGCTAATTAATAATTCTCCCCTACAAAATACCCAACGCCAAGTTCCAAATTATAAACAATTCTTAAAATATGAAAGTTTTAGTATATAAAACAAAACATGTCAAAGCATAATGAATTTTTTATACAAAGCAAATTACAGAAATGGAATATGATTTAATATACACATTTATTAATACTTTCTTTTATTTACAATTTTTGTTATATTATATCATCAATACTTTCAATTTCTATAAATGAACTTAAGTACAAGTTATTAACACATATCTTAAAAAAATATCATTAAAGTAACATAAAATAAATACAATACAAAATAGTGAATAAATTACAAAATGGTGTTTTTTTACAGTGAAATAAATTCAAAATGGTTATTTGCAAATTCAAAATAAAGAAGATAGCAAGGAGATAGTAAAAACAATAATAATTTTGCTATATATACATAAATATTGTATTAGAAAAAGTATGTAAAATAAAGAAATTATTGTATTTTTATTTATTTACATTATTAACAATCTTATGTTTTGTTTTGCAGAGATAAATGGAATAAGCAAGTTGATTCATCAAATCACCATTTTCATAAATAGTAAGCCTAAGGAACCAACAAGAAGAATGTGCCAATACATCGTCTAAAATCAAGCCATCGACAATCAAATCTAGGTACCAGAATAGGTGCTGAAAATGAGTGTTGGAATCACAACACTGAATTTATCATCAACAAATTGATTGAAATGATGTAAAATACATTAAAAAGTATATACTTTCATCAAATGCTTTTAATTAATGTATTTAAATAAATAATATGCTTTAAAAAGGTGAATGGATGATTTATGATTAAAAATGATGATAAAAATAAGAGAAATGAAGTGAAAGAAAAGGGCAATTTAGAATCCCAATAGTATGAATCAGATTCAAACACAACTACCAAATCTGACAGTCCAGTTGCAAGATATCAAGAATGAAAGAGAGAATTGCGAGGACATTTGGTGTACTTGATGTTGTGTAGAAGGATATCATAAGGATCAGTGCCCATATTTTTGAAACTACCTACTGTCGAGAGCTCCAAACCCATTGATTCATGGCGGCATGCCAGGGTGCCACATCTTCCAAGTCCATGGGCATCGACATGAAGATTGTGTCTATATGCAGAAGATGGTCACGAATATGACGAATTTGTATTGCATGTTCTGTCGATTTGTTGGGAATGAAGATAAGGATTGTCAAGAATATGAATTGCTCTAGGACAAAACAATGGACATGTACTACGTGAAGGGAGAAGACAATCAAACGATGCAATAACTGCAGGTGGTACAACCACAACTGCAACCACAATTTGTACCACAACCGCAACCGCAGTTTGTGCCACAACCTTAGTTTTCTTCACCGCAATTGCAATACAATCAGATGGAGTATGCTCCATAGTAGCTGTAGTATACTCAGTGGCAGTATACTCAACCGCAGTATGCGCAACTACAGTCAAATCCCTCGCAGTAGCAACAGTTCAATCAACCGCACTATTAACAGCAAGGAATATTCCGAGGAGGATGAGGTCGTGGACCCGTACAATGTTATAATTGTGGAGTAATGGGAGATTATTGTATGAAGCGTTGAAGGATACTCTAGCACGTTGGTGGGTGACCCATAAGAAGTCGATCACTAGGTGGTCACAGTGTCGTAGGTTGATGACAAATTGATTTGGTGAAGCAGAAAAGTACCATGCAGAGAGGTATGATGGGAGGAATGATCTTAGTGCTCATCTGATTGCATGTCATACCATGTAGGTATCACGACCAAAGTATGAGTGGGTACATGCTTTTTTCCACACGTTGGATGAAATATCGTGACTGTGGCATGTATCAGCTGAGTTGCACAAAGAGATCACTACCTCGGAAGAGTTGTCGATTTGCTTCAATCGCACCTTGAATTTCATGGATACTATTGTGATCAATCAGATCACTAAGTTACCAATAACACACATATATAATCACATGATCATAGCAGAGACAAGAGACAAGATAGTTTGTTGATAAGAACTTTATATTACTTTAAACACATTGGTTTCATACAACATCAAACCGAACCAAGTTCATATTTGGCTCAACAACCTATTATATATGATTACAAAACAATTATGAATAACTACTTGTTGGTTCATTCTACCGACATGACCTTTGGAGGCCGACCTAATCTCTAATTAGTCAACTAACTAGTCTAGTCAGCTCATTGACTAGCTCCTCCAACATCTCCCTCAGGAACAAAATATTTCTTCATCTTGGAGAAACATGGGAGGTAACAAAACTATGTCTGAAGTAGTTTTCTTACATTTTATCTATATTCATGGGTTGTGCAGTCGAATAGATGGTCTTTTCTGTACACATAACTCCACAATGGATTTTGCTGTAATGGCAAGTTGGTGCTGAAATTCTGTCCAATTACGGAGGGTGTTCTGAATGTCAATGGTCAAAGTTGTAATGCTTGACAGAATAGACATCTTCTCTTGGATTGGTAGGTCTATGCTGTTGCTCATGTCGATCCCGAGAAGCGTTTTTTCTTCTATTGTGTCGAGAAATATTTTCATTTGTGGGAAAATCTTGTCTAATGTGTTGAGACTGGGTAGTGCCTGATTCATCTACTGGTGTGCTTGTTTTTCTAGTTTCTCCAGTTTTGTTGTCTCCAATACAATCTGATATTGTACTGTGCTCCTCATTGCTACTTTAAATCCTTGCTGATTTTCTAATGTTTTAATGTGTTCTTGGGTGTCTCGAGCCTGCTGAAATACCTGGCCATAGTAAGTGTACCAATTGCGCAGTACTTCTTCTGTGGTGGAAGAATCCTCCAAATGTTCCCGCAATACTTTGTAGGATTCTGAGAATGTTGTGTATTGATTTCTTAATAGTGCAGAAGTATCTTCTTTTTCCTCATCCTTATTTTCCTACAGTTGTGTCTGAAGGTTCGACACGACACTTTCCAGCAGCTGGTAAGCTCTTTCTAATGGTTTGTCAATGTCGGTGTCATTTGCTCCTGGTAAAATTGTTTGAGTCAGATTCCTGCATTTGGTCAAGAATTTGACTTGTTCTCTTTCAAGTTTTTCTATACTTTCTCTTTTGTCTTGATTTCTTGTTGCAGCCTCCTTAGTGAGTGCTCCCAATAGCTAGTCCAGTTCTCCATCTCTAAGTTTTGGTGTGTTGACTGTAGTAGTTGAACCTAGTTGATGAAGGTGGATAACCGTTGGTACCTATTGTGTCTATTGCTGTTCTCTCTTATTATTTTATTTTCTTTTGATGTTATGTTTGGAATGATGGACCACCACTGGTCATGTTGGTACTAATGTTGTCTGTTGCTTCTCCATTTGGTTCTCTTCAGTCGATGGATTTGTAGTCAACTAAACTTTTGTTGTGGCAGGGTTTACTGGCTGCATTACATGGGTGGGACTTGTAGTTGTTTGTGCCTCTAGTGGTGGTCAAGATGGTGGCTCTGGGTTCTGAGGAGACTATGGTGCTAGTGGTGGTGATGATGATGGTGATGGTGAGTGGTCTGGGGTTAGTGGAGTGGTTATAAGGTGACTTATCGACATGGGGATTTTGACTTTTGGCTGCAAATTGACAGGGTTGTCAATTTATTCAGAGTCCATAGGGTGGGTGATTTATGTATCCAATGTTGCTTGACCATTACCTTCAATTTCAAGTGTTCCTTCATTGGCCTCATTAATTGGAATTTTTGGGATAGTTGGTGTAAATGAGGAAATTTAGGTTATGGCAATTTCATATGTTTTGTCAGGATTTCGGGTGTACGAGGATTTGATAAGTTGCACAACTTTTGGTGGTGGTGAGACTTGGTCAGTATGTGAGGTGAAACTTTGTCAGGAATAACTTGACTCTATGAGTTTATAAGTGGTGGTGATTTGCTGGGCATTGAGAAATAGGTTTGACAATCTGTTGATATATTGCTGAAAGTTCAACATCTTTATCAATCTTTTCTTCAGGGTTCTGAGGATGATATATTTGTAAATTGGTGATATGAAAATGGTTGAGTCTAGTGTTATTCTGGTCGGAGAAGGTCATGGGGACTTTTGTGTTAAATCAATGGGAATTATTACGAGTTGGGTAGAAGATCTTACTGTATAAAGCCTTCCTTGCTTCTCTCCTGATTCGACAAACTATTTGAACTATGATTCGAACGAATCTTTGTTCAGTGAAGCATCCTACAGAATGTCGGAAACTGTACCAAGTAGTTTGTCTTAATCTTTTGATTCTTTTGGAAGGATAAATTTGCGCTTCGCCTTTCCTTGTGCCTGAGTCCCTTGATTTTTTTCTTGATGTTGATATTTATTTAGCAATTTTTTTTTCAGATTCTCTTTTGTCATAGCATACTCAGGTTTGTCGGCCTAATTTTCTTCGTTTGTCTATCCTCCTCCCTCCTCCTATTGCTATTGAGTTGGGACCATAGTGTTCTGTTATGTCGGTACCATGGATTGCTGTTCTGTAGGTACATTTTCAATATGAAGGAGGTTTTGCTCCACTGTTGTACTATGTTCCAAAGTGAAGGTACTAATATGAAAGTGAACTTCATAATCTTGTTCCTTCTCTTGGTCGGTCAATGGTTCATTAATGGGTTGATTAATTTATTTTGTAGCCTCCAATATGGTTATTTTGGTTTTGGTCTTCCTGGATAGCTCTATGAAAATATACTCGACTATTGGATAATAGTTGAGTGGCTTTTCTTTTGCTGTGGAACCTTGTGCGTGCCATACTGTAGTGTGGTCGAGTTCCAACTAGATATGTGCCATAGAGGGCAGACATATTTGGATGTTTTGAGGCACCCTCCATCCAACTGTTTGGATTTTTAGATTCTAGAGTTTTCTAAAAGCACTTTTCCTTCCTCCAGCTCCTGTGGGGTTCCACCCATTGAAAATGACTTGAACCGCCACATATGAAACCTACTTGGTTCTAGGAAATATGGATGCCCGAATGGACATAGGTGCTACATAGCTATCCATATTAATAGTGATGGAAACCTAATTATTGCACCTGTTTCTTGGAATTTTTCACAGATATATTTGAGCATGTCAGCCACGTATTGATCCCAGCAGTAAAGTTTCCCCGAGTCTGCTATGCAGTCAACCGCTTCCAACATTTTGAGTTTGAAGTCACATCCTCGTCCTGTGATAGTCAGGCCTGTGGATACGATCTTGGCCACCATTTTGGGTGTAGTGGATTTAATTTGTCCAATAATTAACCCTTTTGAGTTTTTCCCTGTCGATGTTCCTATTAGTGTTTCAACCAACCCTTCTTTGACACCTACAGGAACAAGGTCTCCTTTGTTGGAAATCCCGGTAAGTTTGTAGATGGTTTCAACTGATATCTCCATTGGTTTCTCGAAGTAAAACTTCCCATTTTGGTATCAGATGATGATGAACATAACAATATTTTCTTCCCACCCCAAAAAATCGCCATGAGGGGTGCATTCATATAGTTCATGATGATGCTATGGTTTATTTTTATCCCCTCCTCTGTCATTTTTTATTTACCTCCATAAGCCCATTTTTTTATTTCTTCCTAGTGTCGCACCCACGAGACTTCCGATACTTTTGCATTTTTAATGTTTTGCAACCATTTCACTAATGGACTTACAATGGATTCCAACTCTTTTTCTTTGGCTGTCATGGCACTGGTTTGTTTAGGGGCTATCTTGTCAGTTTCTGGTTCAACTTTCTTGGTAGTTAATTTGCTCTCGGCAGTTTGGTAACTCTGTCACTCTAGTTCTTGGTAAAGTGGTATGAAATCTTCGTTCGGCGTAGTATTTATAGGTGGAGTAGATGGAGATCTTGTCTATGGAGTTATTAATGGCGGATTTGATGGTAAAGGACACTCTATTGAAAGTTCTTTTAATGCGATATGGTTTTGGAACTCCTTCTGGACGTAGTCATGATGGGTTGATTGGACCTTTTGATCCTATTGTCGATGTCAATGGTATGGTTGATATGCGGTATGTTGATGGTGAAAATTTCGATTATTGTCGAATTGCATTCTGCTACGTCTTTCTAGATTTCCTGTCATTTTTTGTCTTCTTTTGGATTTTATGTTTTTTTTTTTTGTTTTTATAATTTTTGTTTAACAGTTATGAAACCATTTCTCTTTTATTTAATTATTTATTTTTCATATTTTTCAGTTTTGATACCGCTTTAGTCGGGCACCATTTACCAGTTTTCAAAATACTTTGCCTTGTAACGCTCTTAGTTGGACTGATCCATTGGCGGTGATTTCTTCCACGATATAGGGTCCCATCCATTCTATGTGGAGTTTCTTTGGTTTTCCTTTCACCTGACTATTATATAGTAGTGCAAAATTTTCGACCAACAAGTTCTTGTTTTTAATGTTTTGGTCGTGCCATGCTTTTTGTTGTTGTTTCTAGATTTCTTGATGTTGTATAGCCATGATTCGATCTTCTTCTAGCATAGCTAGTTGCATTAGTAGGTCGTTATTTGCTTCTTTGACATTAATGTGTAATATGTCGTCTATTACTAGTGTCTATTTTCAGAAGTGTAGAGGGACAACTGCTTCTTGGCCATAGACTAGTCGAAATGGTGTTTGGTCAGTAGATCGTTTATATGCTGTTCGATAAGCCCATAGAACAACAGGAATTTTTTCATCCCAGTCATCTTTATCAGTGTTACAGATTTTTGTCAAGCCTCTTGTTAGGGTTTTATTAAATGCTTCTATTGCTCCATTGGACTGAGGGTGAGAAGTTGTACTTTGTATGTGGTCGATCTTGAATTGTTCTGTTAATGCTGCAATGGTTTTGTTAATAAAATGTGATCCTTGGTCATTGATTAAGGTTAGTGGGAAACCGAATCTAGTGCTTATATTTTCATATATGAACTTGGAATCTATTTCACTCGAGCAGGTTTTGACAGGTTTTTCCTCTGCCCATTTAGTAACATATTCTACTATTGTTATGAAATATTGTGCACCTGTCCTTCTTGCTAAAACTAGAAATGGTCCAGTGAAGTCGATAGCCCAAATTTCAAATGTTAAAATTGGGTTTACCGATATTAAAGGCTCTCAGTGCTAGGTAAAGGTCGACCTAGATGTTGGCAGCGATCACACTTACTAACAAAATTTCAACAATGTTTGTGTAGTGTCAGCCACCATAGTCCTGACCGTTGGATATTTTTGGTAGTCGTGTCCGACTGAAAATGTCCTCCAACTCATCCATAGTGCGCTTCCTACATTGTGTTTTCTCTTTCATGTTCTAGAAGGCACTGATGGAGTACTTCATCGAAGCCCATTTTATATAGGAATCCATTTATTAGAGTGTACGGTGCGGCTTTCATTGCTAGAATTTGTTTCTTTTGAGTGCTCATACCTTCAGGTGTCTGACCATTCTCTAGAAATTGAGCTATTTCTTCTAGTTCTGCTAGTAAAACTTCTATTCAAAATATATGTGTGTTTGGAAGGTCATCTTTGACTCCTGTTGGTTCCTCTCTTGTGTTGATTATCAACAAATGGTCAGGACCGACATTTAGCTTCCCTAGTCAAACTACTACTTCGAATTCAAATTCTTGGAACAGTAATAGCCAATGAAATATTCTTCCATGATGTAAGGGTTTGTTTACCAAGTATCATTAAATCTTGGTGATCTATATAGAATATGAAAGGATTATCCAATAAGTAATATCGATATTTTTGCAATGCAAATACTATTCCTAATGCCTCTTTTTCTATTGTTGAATAGTTACATTCTGCCTTGTTTAGTTTTTGAATGATATACATAATTGGATAGTCCATGCCGTCATCTCCAGGTTGAGTTAGTATTGCACCTATTGCTATTCCTGATGAATCGATGTGGACATGAGATTTTACTAACCAGTTTGGGAATCTGAGAATGGGTGCTTTGACTAATTTTTTCTTCAATGTGTCAAAGGAAGTATCAGATTCCTCAGTCTAGTCATACTCTTGGTCTTGTTTTAATAGCTCTTCCAAGGGATAGGTCATATATGAATAATGATGGATGAAATTTCTTTAATAGCATGTGTGTCCTAATATAACTCGTATATGTTTTGGGTTCACTGGGGGTTTTAAGTCCAAAATGATTTTTATTTTTGCAAAGTCGACTTTGATGCCTTCTTTGCATATGATATGTCCCAATAGGATTCCTATGGGGGTCAAAAAGATGATTTTCCTTATATTGAGAGATAACTGGATCTGTCGACATCTTTCCAACATTAGTCTTGGCCACTTACAATGGTCTTTTAGCATGGAATATATTGTCCAATTGTCAAAGTATACAGACATTGACTTGTATATGTATTCTTGGAATGCTTTAACTACTATCCTGGAGAATACAGCTGGTGCATTCTTTAATCCAAATGGCATAACATTGTAAACGAATGAACCGAATTTGAAGACAAATGTCATCTTCTTCTGGTCTTCTTTTGCAATTGGAACTTGATTATATCCTGAGAATCCATCTGTAGACGAGTAGCATTTGCATCCTACAACTTCATTTAAGATTTCATCTGCAAATGGTGTAGGAAAGGGGTCTGTTAAAGTTACTTTATTTAGCTCTCAGAAATTGGAACAAATTCTCAATTTTGTCGGGTCGTGCTTTTTCGGTTGGATTACCATAGGAATTTCCCATTTCGACTGGTCGATTGGATATATGATCCATGCTGATAACATGTTGTCGATCTCTTTTTTAACTATTTCTTTGTATTTGTGAGCTAATTTGTATGGCCTTTTCTTAATCGGTCTTGCATCTGGTTTTATGTCTATTTTCATCTCACCCATATCTTGTACTAAAAATTTTAAGTCTTTATAGTCTTGGGAAAAGACATCTTGGAATTCTTTTAATAAGTTAACTATTTCGGCTATTTTCTCATCTTTCTATTATTCACCTATTCAGGCCATTTTTGGTCGATCATCATTTGAGATATCGACTTCTTTGGTCTTAAATTTCGCATCCATCCATTCTGGTGATTTGATTTCATTTATCTATCGATTTCCCTCCTTAAACTAAGAAAATGATGTGGGAAAATATGCCGCTATCATTCTATTGTATCATCCTTGTCGATCGAATTGACTTTGGATATTGTTTTAACTAGTTTTACTATTTCTGGATGATCAGTTTTCCACTGAAAGCTTTTTCCTTGTGTATGTTCGTTCTCCAGTCTAAGTCTTGTCGACAGTGGTATTTTATTCGATGAAATGTTGTTGCAAGATGCTTTCAGTTGGTTATGCGTTTGTGTCGAAGTGTACTGAATAGTCAGTTGTATAAATGTTTTTATTTTTTCAGTTGCTTCGACTAATTTTTCATCTTCCGGTACGAATATGAAGTCCTTAATGAAGTTTTCCTTAAGTTCCTTCCTTATGAATTTTATCCTCAAGCTTCTTCCATTTTATACCATTTGTTTGGTAAATCGTTAAGTGTATATGGAAATAAGTGTTGCCATGTTCGTTTGTGGTTGTACCCAAGTATTCTCCATTCCCTTTCGCATATATTTATGTGATTTTTGGGGTTTTGTCCTTGTGTGAAGACTGGTATTTGTGCCTGTTTAGTTAGCTTCCTGCCACTCAATCTATCGATGAAGTATGTCAAAGTTGTTTTCCATGTCTGTAATATCGACTGATGGGTATCCCACCATTGAGAAGCTTGACCTGTAAAGGTTTCGACCAGTATTTGGAGTCGGCCATGCTCGCCTAAATTTTTGGAGACTTGTTCGACATGGAGGATTGGTGATTCTCTTTCTTTGTACTGAAGAGTTTGTTTAATTTTTGTTTTAATCGGCGCTAGAGAAGGGTATTCCCTCACTTTCAATTCAAATATTTTTGGAATGATGGACATGGAGAATGATTTTCAAGTCAGTCTTTTTGATATGGCTTGGATAGTCTAGCATTCTAGTGCTTGAGTTTCATAATTTTCAATCTCCCAATCGTATAGTTTTGCATCTGAATTATATCCGACCAAGTCTTGGTTACCCAAGTGAATTTCCCCATATATATTTGGCTCAATATAGCCTTCGTTATTTTGGAATTTATATAGTTGTTGAAAATTGACTTCTTCGTCTATTGGTTCGGTCCAAGGCTCTCCTTGAGAGGGATGGATAGGGATAATAACTTTTTGTTTGTTTCCTTTGAGTTTAATCCTCTATTTGTCTAACGAGATTGATGATTTCATCTTCCTACCCCATGGTCGGCCTACTAGGGTTGGAAAGGAACTAGATCCTTCCTTAGGGTCAATGATTTCGAAGTCAACTTTTGTCGAAATTCCTTTTATCATTGTATTGACATTTCTCCACATGCCAATGGGTTCAATCGGTCCTTGATCTGCTAGTTTTAAATATATGCCTGATTCGTTTAGTCCAAGTCTGCCTAGTTGTTCCCATGTATCCCTTGTCATCATGTTTACTTGGGATACAAAGTCGAGCACAACTTATCAAACATGATATCCCTCAATTTCCAGGTCGACAAGTGGGTCGACATCACTCTTATCTTTATGATTTAAGCTGCATACATTTTTATTTTGTTTCTCCATGTTAGGCTTGTTCTTCATATTATATAATATATCAATGAATTGTCCGACCGATTTGTCATTATGTACTAATTTAAGTAATTCTTGTGATATATCTTGTCGATTGTGATTGATTTCTTCATGTCTGGAAAACTCTTGGAACATGCTTGATGCATCATTGTACAATTTTTTTTTGTTTTATGGGGTTAGGATAATTGTCTTTGTTTTTTATTTTACTTATGCGTGGATTATCATCACCAATTTTTGTTCCCTGTCTGGTGACTACATGTAAATTTTTAGTAGGTATTATATCACATTTCTTACCACAAGACAAGACATTAACATTTTTCTCCTTGTTTATTTTGTTAAGTATAGTGGGACATTCCTGTAATGAGTGATCGCTCGCTCCACAAGTAGTACAAAATATCAGGTCAGTATGATCTTTATATAGAAAGTATACATATCGGTGGCCTTCTTTATAGCATGTAAAGCACTGGATGGGTTGTCATGGTCTATTGTCTCGATTTCCATTGAATCGACCTTGACCTCTGAATCCTCCACAATGATTGTCAAATTGACGATCATATCTTTGACCTTCGTAGCGTTGGCTACTTTGTTAATTTTTTTCATTGTTCCTCAGGATATTATCATTGTTCTGAGCAACAACATTTGTCTAGTAGACTGCATGGTAATTTTGTCAATTCTTTAGGTTCAAATGGCAGTCAGCTGTCGCATGAATTTTTATCTCATAGATCGTACACCATGAAGCTATCCCATTTTTCATATTGTAGGGGCAATCCTTCATCATGTGTGACCTATGTTCTTGGAATATGTCACAGAAAAAGTTCATTTGACAAAACATACATCTTGTCAATTGACTTCTTGTCGACAGTTATCTTTGGTATGTTCGATCGACAAGCAAGTTGTGCACCAGATATCCTGACCTTTGAGGTTCATTTCTCTTAATGATTTTTGCATGATTTCCAACTGCTCCTCAATTCAATTTTCGAAAAGGTGTGCTGGATAGTCATCGCCCATCTCGACCTACAGTGCTTTCATCGGCTCTTCTTCATATGATTTTAATGTGTCCAGACTTATATGTCTTCGGATATTCTAAACAAGTCCTGCAAGAAACCATTAAATTAATAATTATTCATCAATGTTATAGTCTAATTGGCTTAATAGGTCTTTCCATCGCTTGTCATAGTGCCGAACAGTTTCTGTAGGTTTCTGAATAATTGTTTTTAGTTTTTTTGCGGCTAGATGCTTTGCATTTGGTTTCTTGAAGAAGGATAAGAACTGTTGCTTAATTTATGCTTTGGTCACTTTGGGTGTCTACTCAGTATATTTCATATACCAAGTTAGTTCCCTCTTCCTTAAGGCACCATCGAACTGCACCATATGTCTATCTTCACTAGTTACAGCGTTGGACTCCCATGTCGATTCATAAATGAACCAGTGTTGTTTGGGACCCTCTTCACCCTCATAGAGGTGGATGTGTGCTGTGCTGTGCCCCATGTCATCGACGTCGACATCTGCTTCAAGCGGTGGTGGGATATTCTCTGCAGCTCTGTGATGGTCACAGCTAGTTTCGCTGGAACTCTCATTTTCGTCAGAATTTTTATTTGTCGATTTCTCCTTGACAAGTAGTTGGTTCAATTCGAATTATTCTATTGAATTCCAAGATAATTGCTACAAATTAGATATTCTCCTATGCGGATCCATCTATTATGTATTTCCTAAAGCCGTGTCTAGAAGGGGGGGTGCTCCATTTCTTGGGTAGAGTAGGTTGATACTTCGGTTGGATGGGTATGATTGGAATGTGACCCAGTTTCCTTCCTCAGGTCAACGAATTACCAGATGATCGACATCATTTTCTTTGTCATCTAGTAGACTCCATACATCAAAATCACCAGCTTGTAGCCTTAGGTCTTCTTCAACAATGGTCTGTACTCACGCACTCAGGTTTGGATTAACTGGAGATGGAGGTCTTACCTCTTGGGGTATCTCAATATGGAGTTCTTCACGCTGATCTATCCATAGATATTCTTCCATTGGTGAAAAATATTCCTCATATACACCCTCTTATTATCGGTCATGACTCGAATCTGGTGGATGAATTTCATGTTCAGTCACCATGGTATTCATTCTTCTCTGTAGCTCTATGGCCTGCTCTCTTCGTTCCTCCCTTCTTTTCTTCCTCTTATCTCTCTCTATTTTCTGCAAATCTGGAGTGCTTTTGTGAGTCACCATCCGAATTATTTCTTTCTTGGCTCGACTGTTCATTGGTGGTGGTTCCTCTTCAGGTCAACTAGAATCCTTCTACTCCACCCCAACACAAGACCAGCTACCCCCCCGTAGTCTACCCGATGCTTTAGTAATCCCATATAGTTCTGTCTATTTGTTCAAAAATTAAGTACTCCCACTCCCTTTCTGCAATGAAATTCTCCCACACTTTCTGTTTCTCTACCATATTGGTATTTGATGGTAGTTTGACCAGTGATGGACAAGGTTTGACAATATTCCCTACTCCTCTATCAATTAAATAACAGGGTTAGTAGTGAGCAAAAAAATTGCTCGGTAAAGTCGGTCTAAAACCTTTTTTCAATAGTCTCCACTGAAACTCTTTCTTCTACGACCTGTTCCCAACATAACTCGTCTGTGATTTTCTCAAACCACTCTGACAAGTTTGTTCATCCACCCTGAATCAGTTTCTGGAGAAACTCTTGTGCCTTAATGTATACCAGATTTTTCATCCAGTAGTTTCTTGAGAAAACAAGGGACCGATTCTACAAACTTTTCATGCGTTTCAGTGAAGAATTTCTCCTTCTCCTGGGAAATAGTCAACTTGTTTCTTCTAGCATGTAACACCCTATTTTTGACCCCGTTGCATTAAATGTAATGATCATGGTGCGGAGCTAAAGGCCAAGGCCCCACCATTGATCGGTTATGCTATGTTTTGGATTTAAATGGTCACCGAGGGTATATTGGGGCAAGCTGCATACATATTAAGTTTTAGCATCATGTAAATATGCATCTTTAATTAAAATGAACCCGAACAGCTACTATCGCGGAAACTAAAACGAGAAGGGGCATGATTTTCACAAGGATAAGGGTGGGGAAAATGTCAAACCTTGGCCAATAAGGGAAAATACCCATGTGTCTTCTTTCCTTGCTCTACCCAACCACTTTCATTGAAGAATGGCTGGTGGTGGTTGAGGCAGTTATTATCTTTGGGAGTGGGGTGGCAGGACTACCATTCCTCACCCACACACACACTCCACCATGGTTGACTCCACTATGCCCAGGAAAAACTATTGGGATCACCCATGAAGGATACCATTCTCCCCACGATAGTGCTGAAGCTCTCACGCACTTCAGATATGCATTCTCCATTGTTGTTCATCCATGCACTGTTCATCTTCGTGCAGGACCGATGTTTGTTCATGTGCCTCACACACAGGAATTTTCTTGGCTTTCGGATTGATGCAGCGAGCTGAGAGCCGTGCTCTTTCATCCACGAATTGCTGTGAAGGGCCATTCACATTTTCGGCTGTCTCACAGACTGGTATGGTTGTGTAATTGTTTCCTGTCATTTTAATGTTGAAATTGGAAACGTTTTTCTCCCCGTGAGTCATGGTTGCCACCGTTCTCCTCAAGATTTGTTGTGTGGCTGTGGTCTCCCTCATGCTGTGATTATTGTGGTCTTATTTACATTTGGGGTCTAGTGAGAGCTGCTCTCATGCACAGACAGTTTGGGTTCATTTTCCCATGTTGTGAGCTGTGCTCACTGATTTCATTTTGGGACTGTTTTTCTTCCCCCATGTTCACTAATACATTTGGGACTGTGTAATTTGCTTGGGAGTCATTTTCCCTGTTAAGCTGTAATTGCTGATTTGATTGCATGGGTGCAATGGTTGGTCTTCGGACTGTGTTGGGAGCAGGGATGGGGGCTTAGTTTTGCTTGAAAAACCTGGTGGTTGGAAACCACAAAAATAGAGCTAGAGGGCTGGATTTCTTCTCCACAACCCATGAATAGCACTAGAAGGGAATGCAGGGCCTGAGGGACTATGTAGCAGAGAAGGAACTGATTCCTTGTGTTGGGTGTGTGTGGGTGTCTTAGAAGTCAGGTTAGTTCTGGTGTAGGTGTTCTTGGCTCTGTAATGAGCTCCCCAGCTTAGCATTGAGCCTTTCCCCAACTCCTTGATGGCCTGATAAATCCAACTGTGTTGGCTTAGCTGTGTTTTGTATACCCTTGGCTATGTGTAAGCCTGCTAGTTCCCTTATTCCTTGGAGAATCATGCCCAGCTCGGGGGTGGCAGCGCTGTTGAGATATTAAGGAGCACGCTGGCCTATGGTTGGGTGGAACGTTGCAGTGATGTAGCTGGATCTGGAACGAGTTCATCATAAGATAAGTGATCTTGTCCATTTTACCTCTGCAACCATATTTTTCTGTTAATGAAAATGTTGAACATGTTGAATGAATGCTTGAATGAATGCACGTTAATTCCGTTGTGCAAGATACATAATTGTAGCTGTGAATGTTGAATAATTGCATCTATGCATGATAAATATTCATGTGTGCTTATTTTATAGCTGTGTGATAAATAATGGCAATGGTGCATGTTTTATTTCAATGTATTTCCATTCAACATTCTGTTTCAGCAATTTTGTGCATACGCATGTTCATGGGGCTCTTAGCCCGGATGGTTAATGCCATGGATCATGTCCTCTTCACTGGTCAGAGGCACGGGGACGTCACATAGCATAATTCTACAAGTAGTTTGCGATCTTACGCTCCCACCAATATTTAATCTCTTGCTTTGAGATCATCTGCTAATGGTCATTTCATCCGTACATGTACTACAGGCAACAGAACCAATGTTGTAATCACTCATATCACTAAGGTACCAATAACACACATATATAATCACATAATCATAGCAGAGACAAGAGATAATATAGTAGGTTGAATAAAAAAATTATATTACTTTAAACACATGGGTTCATACAACATCAAACTGAACCAAGTTCATATCTAGCTCAACATCCTATTATATATGATTACAAAACAATTATGAATAACTACTTGTCGGTTCAGTAAACCGACATGAAATTTGGAGGCTGACCTAATCTCTAATTAGTTGGATAACTAGTATAGTTGAATCACTGGCTAGCTCCTCCAAAAGATACCAATCCATCCATTCATAGTGCATTGTAGCATATTTGTGACATTGTTCTGAAGGTAGTTCCAGTCATGTATTCGATGGACTCGCATGAACTACTTACGATGCAGTCGATGATGGAGTGTTACAATGTGACAGGAGGGCCTGATGATGGGGATGATCCAAGGAACATCAATATCCCAGAGACAGAAGGAATTCAGGATGTCGCGGCACTTGAGGTACTGATAGATCAAATGAATCAACCATTAAAAATTTGGAAGGTCGACATTGGGACAGAGGAAAAACCGAAGTTCACGAATGTTGGGGACTATATGGATGAAGAAACCATGACGAAGATCACAAGTATGTTGCATGAGTTCCAAGATTTGTTTCCTACAATTTTTGCTGAGATGAAAGGGATACTAGGAGAATTGGGAGAGATGAAGATCCCGCTGAAGCCAGATGCGAATCCTGTGAAGTAGTAGTCGTATTGCCTAAATTTGCAATACAATGAAAGGGTCAAGATTGACCTCAACAGAATCCTGGATGTTGGGATACTAGAATTGGTTGTGGAATTAGAATGGATTAGTCCATGGTGGTGCAATATACGAATACACGTGAGGTTTGGATTTGTGTTGACCTCAGAAAATCGAATGATGCATGTCTGCATGATCCGTTTTCGACACCATTTACTGATGAGGTACTAGAAGGATTGGGTGGTCAAGAGATTTTTTTATTCAAGGATGGATTTTATTTCTATCACCAAATTAATATCATGAAATAAGATTGACATAAGACAAATTTCGTTACTAAATGTGGATTTTTTTCAGTACGCTGTGATGCCATTTGGGCTAAAGAATGCACTTGCGATATTTTCTAGGATTGTTGTCACTGCTTTCAAGGATTTTATTGAGAAGTTTTTGGCAGTTTACATGGATGAATGGATGGTTTATGGATTGATTAGGGACCATCTAGAAATATTGCGACTGATGCTGGAATGATGTTGATAGCATCAGATTGCGTTGAATTAGAAGAAGTACATTTTCTGTGCACCTTTTGGGATGTTGTTGGGGCATATTGTTTGCAAGGAAGGATTGCTAGTTGACCCAACCAATATCACACTAATTTTGAGCTTTCCAACACCTATGAATGTGAAGAAACTTAGAGCAACATTAGGCCATACATGATACTATTGCAAGCTCATTAGAGGTTATGCTACAATCAAAGTCCCTATGGAGATGTTACTAAAGAAGGATGCACTGTTTGTATGGAGTTAGTAGTGTCAAGGAAGTTTCAACACATTAAAGGAAAATATGGATTCCATACCAATACTGGTATTTACTGATTGGAAGAAGGAATTCCATGTTCATGTTGATGCATCATCGACCGAGCTGGGAGTGGTGCTGGCACAACCAAGCGAAGGTGATATTGATCACTCGATCGCTTTCGCTAGTCAAAAGATGTTGTCTACGGAGAAGAATTATATTGAAAAAGAGAGGGAAGGGTTGGTAATGGTATATGCATTCCACAAGTTTCGACACTACCTATTGGGAGGCCATTTCAAGATGTTCAGGGATCACTCTGCTTTGAAATACTTGGTGAATAAGCCTGTATTGGGGGGAAGATACATCATTGGATACTTCTCTTTCAAGAGTTTAATTTTGAGATAATTGTGAAGCCGAGGCACTTAAATGTAGGACTAGACCACTTATTACAAATTGAGACAGGCGAAGAACCGAAAAACATTTAAGATGGGTTACCTGATGCACAACTATTCAGAGTAGAGATGGTTGATGAATACTATGAGAAAATAGTTCAGTTTTTGGCGATGGGAACAACGCTAGAAGGGATTACTACAAATCAAAAGAAGCAGTTGGTTTTTCGAGCCATGGATTTACAGTTAATTGTTGGAGAACTCTATAAGATGAGACCAGATGAGATCTTACAGCAATGTGTCCTACTGTAGGAATAGGGAATGTTACAGAGAGAAACTTCCTATTGCTTGGGGTGTACCACAACAGACAGTTATACATGAGAAATCAATACCTTCCAAATATGCAAGAGAAACCAAACATCTAACACTAATGGACCTTGAATCATACCTTATTCTAGACGGTTGAAGTAGATCCCCATTGAGCTTTTTCCAATCCCGCTTGCACTAGCAATTTTCTCTCAAAAACAACAAACAAGACAAGAATGCTATATAATATGGTTTTATATCTACTCTAGCATATATAGTCAACAATGTATAAGCAATTAAACATATCCATGGATTCAATATTTACATTCAAATGCACATTATTGGACAGGAAAAGATATTTCTACTAATCAAATAAGAGATTACACAAGTGACTACCTCTGTCGGCATGTCTACGAACCGGAGAAACCGGGTCCTCCACCACCTCAATCCTCCATATCTCGATAGAAAGCTCACAATCAAAGGAAAGCTTGGGAAGAACACAAAGTGATCCAAAGGGACAAAGGGATGCAAACTCAAGTATAGGCAAACTATGGCAACAATGGACTATAGTTTTGTTGCTCTTCAATTCCCCCATTTCAATGTATCCAAGGGGTTCCTTATATAGCACTCCAAAGGGATAATGGAGTGTCAAATTCAAGCGATCTTGAGGCATATGGAAGGCCAAGAGTCAAGTGGTTTAGACACACATGAAGGAAAACTCCAAAAGTATTTGGATTTATGCACAGATCCTGATGTACACGGGTTTGAGGTCAAAAGTTGCGTACAACAATAAACATGGGTTTTTAGGGATGAACTTGGAAACATCAAAGTATAATATCAGTCCATGGGGTCTAAAGAGTTTGCAAAGGGACATGGAAGGCCATAGATATGTGATCAACCATGTGTGGTAAAATGAACTATAATAGATGCCCCCTAATGTGTGAGGTCAGAGGGGTAACATGATGGCCGAAATACATTATAAAATCCATCCTAGAAGTGGAGTGATGAAGAACTAGGTGGAAGAACCAGCCATCCATTAGTATAGTACAATAATCAATCTCTGCATGTGACTGCAAATACATGGAGCAGTCTCGGATACATAAGAGTACAATGGCCATGAATAGGCATGATATACAAAATGTGACATATGTGGTCATCGCCACATACAATATATAATATATCAGAATCTCCATGATGAAGATGTACAATGGATCAAGATCTCCATAGAAGCTGAAGATATACAATGGCTCAAGATATTCATAATGCCTAAAGATATCTAACATACACTAGAACCAAATCACGAGAGATGAAATCTCATGAACACTGGCATGATCAAAGAGGTAGCATATGTGGAATGCCACCAAGATGGAAGGTCTTCTACACAAACCACTACGAGTACATGTCCTACTATGCGAATAGAGGTGTCAAGGTCAAACATAGTATTCCATCGTCTGATTACCGATCATTGATGTATACCGTTAATAGATGCGATATCACCCACCGATAATGAAAATGGGAATCAAGGTACTAGAATGCAATTTGACAAGTTTGAATAGATGTGTTAAGGTCAAACACTTGGAAGAATCCATCATTCAGGGGACATTGATGTATTTCTGAAACTTTCAATGACGAGAGAACCTACCACTGATGAATATAAGTATCAAGGAACTCAAATGACTCTAGACTTCTATCCTAGAATAAATGATCTATAGTTGATGGGATGGAATCCACTGAAAGGAGGGAATTAATGCATCCCCCATCAACCAACATGAGGTACTCAACAATGTTGTATAATTTGGAAGAACTCAAACAAGATGTGCACTAACTAGTAACAGTACTAGGAATGGCCAACATGCAAAGTTAAGAAAACTAAGGAATGGCTGACTCAGGCTTCAACTTCCTTCGAACAAGAGAATAAAGGAAAATGGTGACTGAAGATAGGTAGAATGGACTAGATATGCAAACTGGGACATCTCTGTGACACAGGAGGCATCAACAGAGGCTCCATAGGGACTAGAAGTGTAACTAGTCCGTGGAGATAAAATCAAAGTAACGAGTACAACTCCTAAAGTCAAACTAATAACCCAACCAACAGATGTGATATACATTGCTATGTTCGAAGGAGACACGACTCGACTATTTCCAAAGATAACATCTTTTCCTGTCTGACTTTTTGGTTTTTTTTATTTTTTTTGGAAATTTTCAGATATTTTAAAAATATTGAAAAAGAATAAAAGTGCTTTATAGTTACAAATCTAGGAGGAGACGAGTGTCAGGGGACAATAAAATTAGTTCCAAGCAACGGAACATACCTATGCTAAATCCAAGGAAACATGTGCAGGATAGCGACACTCGGGGGAAGGTCCCCTCTCGGTAAAAAATGGGGAATCAAGCTGCAAAAGATGTGAAAAGAGGCTATGCTTGGCTTGACATGAGACAAGCTTGGGCTATATGGCTAATAATCAAAAGTCAGGAAGCCGGCATAAGACTCAATAGGGTAAGAAAAACTTATGATAATGCAATTACAACTTGACATATACAAGGGAGTGCCGGTGAAATGGCTAGCATAAAGTTCAAGAGGAGTATGAAGCTCTTTTTCAAAGACATAGAGGTACTATACAAAGGACTCCCACACCCTAAAGGAGTAATTTTAGCATGGGAACCAAATGTAATACATGATCTAACTAGGGTACCATGTATGGGAAAGCGCTACCATTCACATAACACCACTTCTAAAAGCAGCAAGAAGGTTCTGTGACATCATGGAATGGGTTCAGAACCGAGTTTAAGATGAAATGGTCATAAAGTCATGCAAAATGCAAGCAGATGTGAAATCCTAACCTATATGCTATTTTAGACATGATACTTGTAATAGACACGAACGGGTCGAAGACACGGTCAAACTGCACTCAAAACAAGGTCCTACAACATCAAATTAGTTCAAACAGTCCAAAATGATCAGAAATGGTCAAAAACTATAGAAAGTGGGTAAAAATTTCAGAAATTTTCTATAAAATAGTGAAAATTAAAAAATTTTCATACCATTTTGAATTTTTACCCACCATAGTGCATTTGAGTCCAGAACTTCAGAAGCAAATTCCGCGAGCATCGTCCAACGAAATCACTTCGCGTTTGATCTAGGTAAATTCCCTTGCCCCTCCCCTTCATTTTCATCTTTAATTTTTCATAGTCAAATTATTTTTTAAGGCCATCCCAACTTTGGCATTTCGACCCACGTGGACATCAGGAATTTTTTTGTGTAAAAGGCTAATTATACGCGGAAAATGCCACGAAATCCGTGTACATACACGACTATTTTTATGGAAAAATAATGATCAAAATTTGAAATTTATGTGCAGGATGGTGCTATAATGGAGAGAGAGGGAACATGGTGATGTTGACGAAGCTGTTCAGGCTGGACTCATGGCTCAAAAAACATTATGGGCATGCAGGTTATACAAGTTTTGGTGTCTTGGCAGCTATAGAGGACTACATAGCAGTGTACTGCCTTCCTGATACAGAGAAGGTTGGGAGTCAAATCCTGATAAGTGCGATTCAGATTCTAGGGCTGAAAAACATACTATTGGCATTAGGAAGGATCGTATGTTTGGAATCACTCCACCAAGCCTCAAGGCCACTGATGTTCTACGCAGTAGATTGTATGCAGCCTACAATATATGACTAGAGTATTACACTGCTGAGCAACATGAAACAACAGCGCAATTACTACAATATGGGTAGGGTGTAGAACTTCAGGTTTGGAAGCATACTAAGAACATTATTTTTTGAGCGGGTATTAGGGCTAAGCCCTAGAGTAGACATTGCTCCACAGGGAGTTTAAAATATGGCTCAGTGACGTTGGGCCAATGTCATGTGCAGACTGGGAGTTGGAAAGGTGGCTAACCCCTACCCAAGAGAGTTCTTTCCATGGTGGTGGAGACAGATTGTCTCCATAGATGACTACCCCTATGCAGGGATAAAATTCCACAGAGATATAGATATGCCCCTACCACCACCAGGAGTGGCTTATGGAGACATAGGTAATGAATCCCAAACCTACTTTTAATTTTTGAATTATTAAATTTTTTTTTGTGTTTTTTGATATATGAAATCAAAAGACATGTTTTTAGTGTGATGACACATAGTGACGCTTTGTCATGTATATGTAGATGTAGGACCATGACAACCAGATGGATTTCCTTGTCATCGATGAAGGGGAAGAGGTGATGATATCATGGGTGTGGATGCGGAGCGGACACTCCATAGCATCCACAAGAACTTTGTTCTACTGACACAAAGAGTTCCCATGGCACAAGTTGAGGAATTTCCTGAGGCTATGCAACGCCAGGTGGTTGGAGTACCATGATCATGGTTTTGATTGTTTTTTCGGCTAGCTAGAGCTGTGGTGTGCTACCATGATCAACACCCTCCTCCACCTCATGCTTAGAGAAGTGGATGTATATTTTTTTGTATGACTGTGTAGTATATTTTGGTGGCTTGGAAGCCCCAATTTTGTATATGAAACTTATGTATTATGATGTCACCTTTTTTGAACTTAATGAAAAATATTTATGATGATCGATTATTATTCTATTTACATGTGTAAAATGTGTTTGTGAAATGCTGATGGTATGTGAAACAAATTCCAATCTAGTACATAGTTAGCATATGAATCAACAACTTGATTAAAATTTCTTGGAACATGAATGTATGTTATACTCTCAAATTGCCATTCTAGCAATCTAACACATAAGAATCTTCGTAATAATTTCAGATCCCTAATACGATACAAGCCATTAAGCTATGAAACCACTAACTGCGAATCAAGACATACCTCAAGAGAATGAACACCATGTGAAATGGAATCATGCAATAACTCAATGACGACACTATATTCAACAACATTGTTTGACGGAGGCCATAAACATACACCTCCCGAAAACAACACTTGACCCGTAGGAGAATAAATCACCTAAGTAGTCGAATTTGAGTTTAGAGTGTGGATGATAGCACCATTAGCAAATCCTATGTAAATGGAAAACTCCATCGACATCTACCATAACAAATTAAAGTTAATAAAAAAAACCAATCACCATAAGAAAACCTAACTATGCAATGCAAAAATGTACAATAATATACAAAAATCAACCTTGGTTGAGGATCATGCATAGTATTTTTTTAGATAGAGCCCATTTCTAGGCTCCACCAAGGTCGTCCCTTCATAATCCACCAACTCATAGGCGCCTTTCTCTAAGACATGCTTAACCACATAAGGACCATGCCACATAGGATTAAACTTTCCTTACCCCAAGGGTTCCTTAGCTTGATCCCACAAAAGGACCAAGTCACCTTCACTAAACCTCCTAGGATGGATAGAATTATTGTATTGGACCTTAATGTGACACTTGTTAACCTCAAGAGCCACTAAATCATCTTGACGCTGCTCATCAAGCTGCTCCAAGTGGACCAAATGCTCTTCCAATGCAGAAGTCTCTGGTAAAATCTCCACAACTGGCTTCAAAGATGGGATTTCACATTCAACTGGTAATACTAAATCCACCCCATGCACAAGCTGATAGGGATTAAAACCGGTGGCAGTCTTGACCGTGGTTCTATAGGCCCACAAAACAGGATACAACATGATATGCCAATTATTCTTTCTTTGTGTGATGGTTCATTGGAGAATGGACTTAAGTGACTTGTTCACTGCTTCAACCTGTCCATTCACTTGAGGGTAATAAGAAGAGGAGTTCTCTTGCTTATATACTAACTTTGAAGACAAATCTTCCATCATTTTGTTCTGAAAGTGCCTGCCATGGTTAGTGACAAGCTATCTTGAAATGCCAAACCTAGTGATAATATGGTTAAGTACGAAATGTGTGATTGTGTCACCATCGGATTTAATTGTGGGCATAGCCTATGCCCTTTTTGTGAAGTAATCGATAGCCACAATAATATGATGGTGCCTCCTAGCCAAAGCTCGGTTGCAATCCATAAAATCAAGCCCCCACTTGGTGAAGGGACCAACGGTGACAATAGGATGCAAAGGAGTAGAACATGAGTGCATATTACGTGCAAACACCTGGCAAGGGTGGCACTTCTTGACTGCATTAATGCAATATTTAAAGATGGACGACCAAAAATAGCCCGTTCTTAAGATTTTTTGGGCTGTAGAAAACCTAGATAAATGACCACCACATGTCCCTCCATGGCAATCATTAAGCAAAACCTTAGCCTCATCATGAGTTAGACAATGACATAAAATGGAATCAACCCCATGGTGGTACAAAGTATCATCCACTATGAGGCAGTTCTTCGCTATGTGATGTAGTCATCATCGCTCATCCCGTGAGAGGTGAGTAGAAACCTTCAATGTTTGAAAATACATGATAATATCCCTGTACCAAGGGTCTGCAGTTGAGATGAGGAAGATATGCTCATCAACGAAATAATCCTCATAAACCTCCTCCTCATCCAAATTTGGAAAATCCGATATGAGCTCAGCAAATATTAATGATTTCTTTGATTTTGCTGAAACAAACTCGAGATAAAAATATTGCAATATCACAATCCACTTATTATACTTTCCCCCAATCATAATTCTAGTGAGGATGAACTGAAATGGATTGATGTGAGCTATGACCAAATTTTGGCAAAGGAGGATGTAATGCCTCAAACACTGAACCAGATGAACGGTGGCTAAGTCTAGCTTCTCCACATGGGAATAACGAAGTTTTGCATCAATAAGGTTTCAGCTGAAGTAATATATGAAATTCTCATGGAGCTTCTCATCCCCTTGAACCTGTGGAAATTAAGGCCAGCAATATATTAATTTTACTCACAACAATTATCAATTGATCATGCAAAATTGCTCACAAAAGAGACTGAAAATGGAGCTGTAACACTAAACTGTATTATGTAAGTGTACAATAGCCAACCCTGTAATAACATAGGCTGATGAATAAATAGAATACATTAGGAAATCTAATGCATGAGGAAGCATCCAAATCTAGCATAAAGCAGGCTTACCAAAAATAAGCAAATCCCCCATAGGTGTAAAAAGTTGATCCCAAATCTGTCATGGAGCTCACGAATTGGAAAGGGGGCATGGGAAAGATAATGAGTGATGAAATGGCAGCTCATACATGCTTTTTCATGGAGAAAAGAGTGGAGGATGAAGAGGACAAAAAACTAGTTCACCTCACCTAGTCTAGCTTTCCTATGTGCCTTAAAACACTGAAAAAGCAGGCAATAAAGCAGAAAAAGTAGATAGGCGCCTAGGAGGCCAGGAATAAAGTAGATTTGAGTCCTAAGGCTTTCCCAAGCACTACATGAGTCAAATATGGCAAGTTTGACCTCTATGGATAGGAAAATAGCAACTTGCACAAGGTGGGACACATGAACTAGGCAAATAAGACAAAAATAAATGAATTAATGTCTAAGTGGGTAAACTATGGGTTGATTAATATAACACCCCCCCTTAAGCCTGACTTTATGAGTAATATATCAAAAATATAGGGCCTAGCAATAAGGCTTAGTCACCCTTTACATACTGCATGTCCAAATAAACAAGGAAAGAGGCAAAACCAACTTGGGAAAATCCTCCCTTAAACATGGACTGTAAAACAAAATTGTAGAATCTTGTCTTCACTTATGCTTTCACAGCATGATCAGCAATCCCCAGTAGTGATTTTAGATTGCTGGAGGTCTTCTCACAAAATTCTTTGGTGAAGATATCGGCTACTTGTTCTGAAGATGAACAGAAGAGTAGGTGAATGGTGCCATCATGCATAAGTTCTCTGATGTAGTGCATATGGATCTCAACGTGTCTGGTTCTCTGCTTCTGAACTAGATCCTTGCAGATTTGAATGGTACTCTGGTTATCACAGTAGATGGTAGTTGAGTACTCAGGTTCGAAACCACACTCTCCAAGTAAACCCTGCAACCATAAACATTGAGTTGCTGCATTAACAACTCCTCTATACTCAGCTTC
This sequence comes from Pseudotsuga menziesii, assembly GCA_001517045.1. Taxonomy (NCBI): domain Eukaryota; kingdom Viridiplantae; phylum Streptophyta; class Pinopsida; order Pinales; family Pinaceae; genus Pseudotsuga; species Pseudotsuga menziesii. Next base: position 285,904 of record LPNX010108078.1, read on the forward strand.
TGTAGATGAGAGTGCAATGGCACTCTGTTTCTTGCTTGACCAACTGATTGGCCCTTCTGCAAGCATGAACACATAACCTGAAGTGGACTTTCTGTCTGTGCTATCACCTACCCAATCACTGTCAGTAAATCCAATCAACTCAAGATCAGATTTTTCTTTATAGAAGATCCCATGTGTCCTTCTTCCCTGAACAAAGTTTAGGATCCTTTTGGCTGCTTTCCAATGGATATCTTGAGGCTGATCCATGAATATGGAAGCCACACTTACTGCATAACAAAGATCAGGTCTATTATGTGTCAAATATAATAAACATCCAATCAATTGTCTATACAGTGTATTGTTTACCATCGGTGAAGAATCATCTTCTTCCAGCTTCACTCCTGAAAGGAAAGGAGTTTTGCTTGCTTTGCAATCCTTCATTTTGAATTTGTTCAGCAATTCCAAGGCATATTTGGACTGGTGCACCTTTATTCCAGCTTTGGTTTGAGAGATCTCAAGCCCCAAAAATTGACTTAAGAGCCCCAAATCTGTCATGGAGAAGGCTTGGTTCATAGCTCCTTTTAAGGAAGCAATCTCAGCCTGTGAGCTTCCTGTAATGAGGAGGTCATCAAAATATAACACAATGATAATTAATCAACCATTAACTAACTTCAAATAGACATTTGGATCTGATGTGCACTGAACAAAATTCAGTGATAGCAGGAAGCTATCAATCTTGGCATACCAAGCCCTGGGGGCTTGCTTTAGCCCTTACAATGACTTTCTCAACCTGCACACAAGAGAAGGGTTAGTAGAAAAATCTTGAGGCTGCTGCATATATATCTCCTCAGTGAGATCTCCATTCAGAAAGGAACATTTTACATCCATGTGATGTACCTCCCATTGCCTTGAGGCTGCAATGGCTAGAGCTAGCATGATGGAATCCATCTTTGCCACTGGGGAAAATGTCTCATTGTAATCTATGACATGAACCTTTGAGTAGCCCTTGGCTACCAATATAGCCTTGTACTTCAGTGGTGAACCATCAGCAGCAAATTTGGTCTTATAGACCCACTTACACTGTACTAGTTTTCTCCCTGGAGGAAGATCCACTAGCTCCCATGTGTTGCTCTTCTGGAGTGAGCTGAACTCCTCCTTCATGGCTGTTTGCCATCTTGGATCTCCTGCTGCTTCTTCATATGTTTGAGGATCATAATCCACCATCAAATAGCATTTTTCAGCAAACATAGGATCCTTCATGCACAGACCACTCTCAAATTGAGATCTAGTCCTCCTTGGGTCATTGGGATCCCCAGCTAGCTCACCTGCTGCATGTAGTGTCTTGGATGCCCATTTTGGCCTTGTGGGGCTGTTAGGGTCTGCAATAAACTCATATGCATCAGAAAAATAAGAATCAGCATGTTCAACAAACTCTTTACTTACTTCTTGAGGTTCAGGTGGTGAAGAGGCTTCACCAACTTCCACTTCTGCAAGGGGTTCTTCTTCAAACTGAACACACCTTTCGATGAAGGATTTGTTTTTGCTCAAGTTTATCAACTTGTACCCTTTTGAATCTTCAAAGTATCCAACAAAAATACACTCTTGGCTTTGGGGCTGCAAAGCCTTCCTCTTCTCTGTCGGGATTCTAGCCCAAGCCTTTGAGCCAAAAATCCTGAAATGGGTCACATCTGGCCTGTGCCCACTCCATGCTTCGAAGGGAGTCATACCATAAAGTTGTTTGTGAGGTACCCTATTTTGAATATAGGCTGCACAGTTGATAGCTTTGGCCTATTACTTTCGTGGCAAAGTTTTGGCCTCCATCATGCATGTTGCCATCTCCTTCAGTGATATGTTCTTCCTCTCAGCAACACCATTTTGCTGTGGTGTGTAAGGGATAGAATGTTGCATCTGAATACCTGCATCTGCACAATATTTAATAAACTCAGACTTGACATACTCACCACCATTGTCAAATCTGAGGGCCTTGAGTTTCCTTCCAGACTGGTTTTCAACCAAAGCCTTAAAGACTTTGAATAGGCCAAAAACTTCAGACTTGTGTTTCAGGAAGTGAACCTAGAAATACCTGGAAAATTCATCATTGAAAGTTAATGCATACTTGGCTTGACTCATGGACATATGAGGGAATGGACCAGCAACATCACTGTGGATCAGCTCGAGGGGTGCAGAGGTTCTCTCATGACTAGCTCTCTCAAATTTGTGCTCTGGGTGTTTTCCTAGGATACAGCCTTGACATAATCCTTTGGAAAATTTTATCTTGGGAAACCTTATGACCATTTATTTTTCACTAAGATCAGACAGATACTTGTAATTTAGATGGCCAAATATTTCATGCCACAGCTTGCTGGATTCATTAGCATGAATGAGAAGAGCAGATGGATTTGAGCAAGGTAGGAAGTGTGAGAACATGTATACCTTTTGAGCATGATTCACAACTCCTTTTGCAATGACTCTACCAGTTGAAATCTCTGTGATCTCAACTTCATCGGGGGAGAATATGACCTTCTTAGGAGACCCAGTGTGGGTCATCTGGTACACTGACAGGAGGTTGGAGGCGAGACCAGGCACATACAGCACATTACTGAACATACCATGATCAAGATCTATCCTTCCTTTGCCTTTACTTTCAGTGAGAGAGTCATCTCCCAGTACAATAGATGGTCCTTTCGACATATCGAGTGAGGAGAAGGCCTCCTTAGTCGAAACCATGTGTCTTGAAGCTCCAGAATCTATGATAAAATTGGGTGAGCTTGATGTGCCAGCAACTAGAGCATGAACTCTCTCTCTGTCATCTGAACTTGATCCTCCTTCTCTCTTCTTTGAGCTTTCTGGAAGGGGGATACCATTCTTCTCCAGGAGTTTGGTCAACATGTCTATCTGCTTTTTCATACAAGAGCTTTCAGTGTGATTGCCCTTATTGCAGTATGCGCACTTGTTCATTTCACCTTTGTTCTTCTTCTTCTGGTTATTCTTCTTGGGACCTTGTTGATCCTCCGGAGACTGTTTCTTGTCTCTCTTTTGCTCAGGTGGCTTTTTATCTTTCTTTTTGATTTTTGAATCCACCCTCGAATCTCCAGTAATCAAAGCTTGATCTTTGGATGGTTTGATGGTGCCCATCATCACCAGCTTGTCCTGTTCTTGTGTGAGAGATTCCATGGAATCTGCAAGGCTAGGCATCTTCCAGGCTCGAGCTGTCAGTTTTGTGGCATAGAAGGTCGAAACAAACACTGAATAATCAGGGCCCAGCTTCGAGAGGATGGCCAGTACGAGCTGATCATATTTATTTTCAATACCACACTGTTTCAGATGCAAAACTAGTGCTTTGAACTTGGAGAAATATAGCTGCAGGGATTCAAAGCTTGTTGGACTCAAATAAATCAGCTCATTCTCGATTTGATGTCCCCTCATCTCATCTGTCTTTCCAAAAAGATCAGCAAGCTTCTCCCATACTTCATTCGGTGATGTCAATCCATCGAGATGGAAAAGGAGGTCTCTGGAAATACTCAGGCACAGGAGGCCATAAGACTCATACCTCCTGTTGTGCCATTTTATATTTTCTGCAGCTGCATTGGGCTCTGCTTCTATTTCCATAGTCACCCTGTAGAGGCATTTCTCTCTCAACATTATCTCCATCTCTGCTTTCCATTCAAATAAATTGAAAGGATTCAAGATAGTTTTTTGTGATTGATCCATAGCTCTAGAAAATATGTCGTGGCTGTCAGTAGAAGGCTCCCAGTATTTGATGTCGAACCTGCAAAACAATTTTTGAAGGAGAGAAACAACCTACAATGGCTCTGATACCATGTGGAAATTAAGGCCAGCAATAGATTAATTTTACTCACAACAATTATCAATTGATCATGCAAAATTGCTCACAAAAGAGACTGAAAATGGAGCTGTAACACTAAACTATATTATGTAAGTGTACAATAGCCAACCCTGTAATAAAATAGGCTGTTGAATAAATAGAATACATCAGGAAATCGAATGCATGAGGAAGCATCCAAATCTAGCATAAAGAAGGCTTACCAAAAATAAGCAAATCCCCCATAGGTGTAAAAAGCTGATCCCAAATCTATCATGGAGCTCACGAATTGGCAAGGGCACATGGGCAAGCTAATGAGTGATGAAATGGAAGCTCATACATTCTTTTGCATGGAGAAAAGAGTGGAGGATGAAGAGGACAAAAAACTAGTTCACCTCACCTAGTCTAGCTTTCCTATGTGCCTTAAAACACTGAAAAAGCAGGCAATAAAGCAGAAAAAGTAGATAGGCACCTAGGAGGCCAGGAATAAAGCAGATTTGATTCCTAAGGCTTTCCTAAGTGCTACATGAGTCAAATATGGCAAGTTTGACCTTTATGGATAGGCAAATAGCAACTTGCACAAGGTGGGACACATGAACTAGGAAAATAAGACAAAAATAAATGAATTAATGTCTAAGTGGGTAAACTATGGGTTGATTATTCTAAAAAAACCAATACCATACCAATCATCTCCTGAGACACAACCACATAAATAAAAAAGTCACGGCTATAGTCTGGTGGACTAAGCATTGGGGAAGTCGCTAAGGATCTCTTAAGAGCATCAAAAGACTCCTGGGATCACCCATCCCAGTAAAAAGGGGTGTCCTTCTTCAACAAACGCATGAATCCTTTAGTCAAGTTGGAAAAATTGACCATGAACGTTCGCAAAAAGTTCAACATTCCTTGTAAACATTGAATATGTTGAATGTTATGCAAGGGAGACAATTGAAGTATTGCCTCAACCTTCAAGGGATCGACTCTAATACCTTCCCTGGATACGATGAATCCTAGTAAATAACCAACCTTCATGAAAAATATGCACTTATGAGTATTTAAATGAACTTAATAATGACGACATCTTTCGAACACTAATCACAAATGATAAGGATGAAACACTCTCAAATGAGAGTGAGTAGCTAGATAATCCAAATACACTTCAATAATATTTTTAAGATCATGAAAGATCAAAGTCATTGCCTACTGAAATGTAGCTCTGGCATTTCTAAGGCAGAAGGGTATCTTTCGATGTGCAAAAATTCCCCAAGGACAAAGAAATTTAGTCTTATGTTGATCCTCGGGTTTAATTTGTATCTGATTATATCTAGAAAATCCATCCATAAAATAAAATACCTCACTCCCGCACACTTATCCAAAATTTGATCAATAAATGGTGTAGGGAAATTATCTTTAGGACATGATCGATTTAAATCACGGAAATCAATGCATATTCAGATCTCTCCTTGCTTCTTATCCATTGGAATGAGATTTGAAACCCATTGTGTCAAGGGAACGAGATAGATAAAACCAAATTTGAGAAGTTTCTCTATCTCTACTTTAATGGTGGGCACTTTCCTAGGATTCACGGTGCATAAACGTTGTCGAACCGGTTTTGCATCTGGATAGGTTTTTATTTCATGTTTGACAATACGAGGGTCTATACCTGGAATTTATTCATATGACCAAGCAAAAACATCACAAAACTCCTTGAAAATCTCAGTATACTCTTTAATCTCATTGGGGGAACAATCTACCCCAATGTAAACATTCTCAATATTACCAGGATCATTGGTGACAAGTTAGCCATTTTCCCTTCAACAATATGATTAGGAAAGCTTAATGGGACCACAAGGCTACCAAACTTCTCGCTTAGAATTGTCCTAAAGTCATCATACTCTAAACAATTAAGCTTAGGAAGGAAATATGATCTATGGTGCAAATATTCCCAAGGTTGTTCTATCCCAGACATGGCCTCAAGAATAGCTTCATCTGATGGAAAAACATCATCAAGACAGTCTTGAGAGTGAGATGACTCTACTGCCCAAGAAAGTAGCACAATAGGGTCCTCTTGCTCCGTCTGCGAATAGGAAGTACTAGGCTCTACAACATGATCAAGATTCACTTGATACGCCACCATTGTTGCAAGAAATGGCACGTATTTCTTGATAGGTATACTCGAAGTACTCAGTGAAGGAATGATCCAAGGATACTCCATATGAGAAGTGTGAAAATATATTGAATTCAACAAGGTTGAAGACCCCCAAGACTAGACCCAATCATAAGAATGAGCGCAAGAAAACTAAAGGTTCCCATAAGAGAAGGATACATACCCACACCCACACTATCAGTTGCCAGCTGAGAATGATTGATAATCAGGATAGAAGCTCTAGAAGATGTGTTTACACTCTGATTCTGGAAATATTTTTGATCAATAGTAATGATCTTCCCATTCAATGAAAAAAAAACCATTCAAAATATGGAAGAGGCTACAACTTGCATATTGTACATATAGTTCCTACCTAGCAACAGATTGTAGTCAAGGGGCGCATCAACCACCTCGACCTCAATCGCTACAGTATTCCCCCCCAATTGGACCTCTAGGGAAGGAATTATACTATGTGGCTGAAATGATCATCCATCAAAAGTAGTCAACATGTTCATAGATAGAGACAACGTTGGAGAACTTAATCCCTTCCAACAAGCCAAAGACATCACGGAAGCGACAACGCCTTCATCAATCACAGTACACATGATGGTGTTGTTGAGACACTCTACATGAATCAAAAGAGACATGTAGTAAGGTAAGCGAGGCTGGATTCTATGAGTTTCAAATTTGATCATGGAAGAAGAGCTATCATCACCAACCCCAAGAGCAGACAACAAGGCCTTCCTTTGCAAAGGACAAGTCTGAAGCACTTTTAATGCAAACATCGCACAAGGATTTTGGCCCAATTCCTCAACAATTGAATAGTTTTGGGTGGCTTAAGCATTAGGATTGTGCCCTGAGCGCTTCAAGAATCCCTTAGGAATGTGAGGCGGAGCTTGAGGCTTATTCATAGGCTTTTTAATTTACAAAGAGCTCTCGGGTGGATCAAGTTATTTCCAAAGGTCTAGTTGTGATGAACCATAGTCTTTCGCATGTGTCACAACCTTAGTAATTCTCACCATGTTGATGCAACCATGACCACTAGCGGCCTCCAATGGGTTTTGAGTTCCACTATATGCACAACCAAGATCAATGGTCCTCGAGTTCATATTTTTATTATTAGGTAAAGGATTAGTAAACACAGCAGGGCCCTATGCTATGAACTTCTAGGGATATTCCATACAAGGGAAAAAGTGAGTGAGGTGATTGTCCTTACACAACTTATAAGGAAGCTTCACCTTACACTTAGGCTACTTCCCCCTAGAATTTTTTGTGTTCTTTTCATTATTATTATCATTTCAATTTTTATTCCCACCCTTATGATTATTTTTTCCTTTCTTTTTATTCCTTCCAGGCTGCTGGTTTTCTCTTGGGTTCGACGATTGCACTGAAAGCAAACTCATCAATTGGGTGGGATGAGACAAAGCCATGGCTTGTCCCTACACAGGCTGGTTAAGCGATAACTGGCTCAGTTGTTTCATAGCTGAGTCTGCAGGTTTGGTACTTGTGGAGACAAGAATACCATTGTCATGTGGCCCAGGTTTAATCTTGGGGTCGAAATTGGATCTTGGAGCATTCAGGATAATCTCATACAAGAGTCTGGACTGAGCATAGATCAAATACAACTATTGAGCCCTAAAAATAGCTTGGTTCTAATTTTGAACTCCAGATGTGGAAACATCCTTCGCAATATAAGGTAACAATGACTTGAGGAACCACTCTAGAAGAAACTATGGAGGTATAAAGGCTTTAATTAATCATTTCCATCTATGCCACTCTTGAATATGATCCGAAATATGTGTGGCTTTGTCTTGCTGAAAAGTCGACAAGAGTTTGGTACCGATGTCATAATGTATGGGTAGCTGGAAATGATTAAGAAAATTCATGGCAAGGTCATCAAACGTAGTATAGGTCCCCTTGGTAACTCTATATACCATTTCACCGCAGAACCCATGAGGGTGCATTGATATAGCCTCAAACGGAATCATTGGTTAAGGAATTAGAAGAGCACCAAAGGTGGAAGGTTGTGACATGCTCACCAAGATATTCACCAGCCTTACCTTCAAACATGGGAATGTCTGAAGGAATCTTGGTATGGATTGTCGGCCATGGAGGATCATGAGACATAGGATCATTCATCAATATCGACAAATCAGGTAGGTTCAAGGTCACAAGGAAATGGAGCCTATGTTGAATCGATCGATGCCACATTCCTTGATAATATTGGTTTGGATAAGGTTGATTGCTATACACAACATGGCCTTGGCCAATGGGATAATAACCTCCTCCCATTGTGGCCAATGAAGGGATGCATGGAAGAATTGTAATGTAGAGTACCTTGAGTATGAGATGCTACAAAGCCATATTTAGGAGAGTAAGCGGGTTGTTGATACCCATACCCATACGGTTGATAGTTTTGTCTGTAATATGATCCATAAGAAGGTCCATGGGAAGCTCCATAGGATGGACCATAAGATGGTCCATAGGTAGGTATATAGGAATATCCATGAGCTGGACCATGATATGTTCCATGAGATACTCCATGAGACGATCCATAAATAGGTACATGACCTGCTGACACATAAGGAGGAACTTGGCCCTGTGACACTACGATGTTAATAGACAAGAAAGACATGGATTACAGTAGAAATATGGCCTGAAGAACCACTAGATTTAGGAAGAGGATGTGTCAAAAAGGAATTTGAAGGAACAGGTTGAGAAGATGATGGAATATGTGAAAGAATATAGCTTGTACCCCCAATATTCACATGTCTCGGTTGAGGTCCCCGAAGAGGAACACTAGTGCTAGGTCTGGGCTATTTGTGTGAAGGAATTTCCACTACTATAGTATATGGTGCATTGTCACTACTATTACCAAACATCTCTGCATGGAAAGGAATGGAAGTGCCCCCAGGCGTAGTACTAGGGTCACAAACCGATTCAACATGAAGTACCAGACCAGTCTCAGGAATATCAGGCATGTCATATCTAATGTTGCCAGTGTTGGTGGGTGCATGGTGAGTCTCTTCACTCGGAAAATATAACCAATACCGAGGGTCAGAGCTAATGTAATCATGAAACTGTAATATATCTTCTTGTGATGGTCCAACCCCATAAGGACTAGACTCAAGTGGAGTCCCATATGTGCTTGAGGGTTCAACTTCTGCCACCAGAGGCAGGGAAGGGGGAAGCTCTGGGACCTCAGACCCATGTTAAATCATGGTGATATCTCTGTGTGAATCAAAGTGATGAATAGTCCTCCTGGACTATCTATTTCTCTGTCCCAAGTAAGGAGGAGAAGTAGAAGGTGGAAGACCTATTAAAAAACAGGAGTGACAGGGAGCCGTAGCCAGATCCACAATGACTCAACAAAAAAGAAAATACTTGATCTATCTACACATTCCTAAGAATACTAGCGTGCACAGAGCATACACCTAATAGAATCTAAACCAAACAACAAGAAAACCAAGGGTAGGATAAGTGAGATCCTGAATGAAGCAGGTATGTCTCGCATAGGAGAGGCTTGATACTCCCATACACAACAAGTGTAGGTTTGTAACCAATTATAGTGGCCCTCAGCTTCAATGCATATAGTGACTATGTTGTCCGACCCCTACTTGGGTAGGACATCTACAGAATAACCTCTATAAATACCCCATCGATAACCTAGGTAAGGAAACTAAGGTCACCTCAGTATAATCAATGTTTAGGTAGACAATTGGAGGCAGGATCAACCATATGGGTAGGGTAGAAAAGATCGAATCCTGAAAGCACAACTGGTACCCTAGGGGTGTACCAGTTAATACCTCAAAGTCCCCCCCACACAGATACAATCCTGGAAATATTGCTGGTGCTCACAGAAAGTGACGAGGGTTCATCCCAATCACAATGATGTGCACTACCTTGTGCTTAACTCCCATGTAAAAGGAGCATCTTGAGAAACACTAATTATACCAAGGGTTTCACACTCTCACCTTGATAGACACCTAATTGTTTTGTTTAGTGGTATTGGAGAATTGACTCACAATGAACTATTCCAAGACCCTAAAACCTAATCATGTTGATGCACCCTAGACAACAAAAGAGTGTAATTCATTTTATTAAGAGTTGATTTTATTTGTCTATGATTACTCAAAGGGTAATGGTCATGCAACATATGAAGTTATGACACAACATGAAGTAAAATTCACACCTAACAAGCAATGCAAATGCAATGTGCAGAATGAAGAACAAGGTATGCTACTATGTGAAGTGAAAAAGTTTTCCTTCAAATGTAAGTGCAATCATTCCTATATGAAAATATGACTATAATTCACCAAGAAAACCTAATGCGGGTACTGTGCAAATGAAAAATGCAAGCAATGCATAACTATGCAAAAAGAATTTTTTTTTGTATTTTTGAATTAAATGAGATATGAAAGCAAAAAGATGAATCTACAACTCTTAGACTCTGCAACCACTCACAAACAACAGCCAAGCAAAGCACCAAGGTAAAAGAGAACTAATGCACTAATCCCAAAACAAAAAGTAGAAAATGAATGACAAGAACATTTCTAAAAAATCAAACTAAAAGTAGTCTCTGGTCAGAAACATAGGGTGTATACAGACTCCAGAAGCATCCAAGAAGACTCAGCAATCATCCAGACTTACCCACCAAAACTTAATCCTCTCACTAAGGCTAAAAATCAAGGCATACATGACTGTTCTCAGTAAACCAATGTACATACGCAACTATTCAAGGAAAAAATGTGTGTATACGTAATTGTGAAAGCTAAACTAACGTACAGGAAGACAAAGGAAGAAAAATAGGGAAAACAAACAAGCTAAGGAAAAATTTACTCCTTCAGGACCCTACTGGGAAAACATGCCCCCAGACCCGACACAAAAACAAAGAAATAAGAGCAATTCAATGACATTGAATATCAAAAGCCCCCAAATAAAAACACCTAGGAAACTCCCCAGTATGGTCGCCAATTCTGTTACGAAGAGAAACTTCCTATGACTTTGGGTGTACCACAACAGGCAGCTAGACATGAGAAATCAATCCCTTCCCAATATGCAAGAGAAACAAAACATCTAACACTATGGGACCTCAAATCATACCTTATTCTGGACGATTGAAGTAGATTCCCGTTGAGATTTTTACAATCTCGCTTGCACTAGCAATTTTAGCTCAAGAACAACAAACAAGAGAAGCATGCTATATAATATGGTGTTAGATCTACTTTAGCATATATAGTCAATAATGTATAAGCAATTAAACATATCCATGGATTCAATATTTACATTCAAATGCACATTATTGGACATGAAAATATATTTCTATTAATCAAACCAAAAATTACACAAGTGACAACCTCTATCGGCACATCTACGAACTAGAGAAACCGAGTCCTCCACTTGGGTCTCCACCACCTCAATTCTCCATCTCTCGATAGAAAGCTCACAAGAAAAGGAAAGATTGGGAAGAACAAAAAGTGCTCCAAAGGGACAAAGGGATGCATACTCAAGTATATGAAAACTGTGGCAACAATGGACTATAGTTTTGTTGCTCTTCAATTCCCCCCTTTCAATGTTTCCAAGGGGTTCCTTATATAGCACTCCGAAGGGGTAATGGAGAGTCAAATCCGAGTGATCTCATGGCATATGGAAGGCCAAGAGTCAAGTGGTTCAGAAACACAAGAAGGAAAAATCCTAAAGTATTTGGATTTATGCACACATCCCGATGTATGCGGGTTTGAGGTCAAAGGTTGCGTGTACACGCGAGTATGGGATTAAAAGTTGCGTACATCAATAAACAAGGGTTTTTAGGGTTGAAATTGGAAACATCAAAGTATGATATCATTCCATGGGCTCTAAAGAGTTAGCAAAGGGACATGTAAGGCCATAAATATGTGATCAACCATGTGTGGTAAAATTAGCTATAATAGGGCAAGTATTGGTAGAAGCACATGCGGGAGTTGTAGGTGGAAACTACGGAGGTCCTGCTACTTCGAGGAAGGTGCTCCGTGTAGCGATTTGGTGGCCAAATCTAAACAAGGATGCAATAGACTATGCAGAGACTTGCGAAGTTTGTCAAAGGATTGGAAAACCACCAAGGAGGGATGAGATGCCACTAGTACCTCAGGTGACGCTGCAGCTATTTGAAAAATGGGCGGTAGATTTTGTGGGACCAATCAACCCACCTAGAAAGAGAACTGGTGCACGATATATCATCACTGCAACGGATTATCTGATGAGATGGGCAGAGGCTACACCAGTTGTAGATTGCACTACTGCAACAACATCGAGATTCTTGTTTGAAAATGTTGTTACCTGGTTTGGTTGTCCAAAGATATTAATAAGCGATCAAGGGAGTCACTTCATCAATCGCATTGTCAGTGTGCTTACAGAGAAGCTTCAGATACAACATAAGAAGAGTACCTTGTATCACCCATAAGAAAATGGGACAGTTGAGGTGTTCAACAAGGTGTTGGAGCATGCACTCACAAAGGTGTGTAGTGAAAACCGTGATGATTGGGATTTGAAGATTCCAGTAGTCTTTTGGGCATACCGCACCACTTGCAAAATATTGACAGGGAAGACACCATTCAAGTTGGTGTATGGTAAAGAGGAAGTTATTCCAATGGAGTACATTGTTTCGAGTTTGTACATTGCAGCAGTGATATGAATGGATAATGAAGGAGCATTATAAGAATGCCTAGCTTAGTTGGTGCAACTAGAGGAAGACCACTTTGTTGCAGGATTTCACTAGCGTGCTGAGAAGGATCGACATAAATATTGGCATGATCGACATATCAAGAACAAACACTTTCAGCAAGGAGACCTGGTGCTCATGTATGACAACAACTTCACTAAATATCGAGGTAAGTTGCAGATGCATTAGCTAGGTCTGTATGTTGTCAGTTCCATTACTGTGGGAGGCACAATATAACTGTAACAGTTAGATGGTGCGATGTTTCCTAAGCTAGTAAATGGAAACAGGCTGAAGTCCTATAGGATTGGATCAGTGTTGCGTGATGCTTGAGGCATTGTGCATGAAAAAAATCTCTTTTTTTGCATAACATGGTAATTATGAGGACTGTGAACCAGGAGAAAGGGGCTGTGCAAGTAGAGGAGTCAGAGTCATAGTTAGAAAGTCATGCTTGTTGGAGGAGCAAGTCGGTACGATGACTAGAATGATATCCGACTTAGTTGATTAGCCAATTAATTCAATCAGTCGACTAATTAGAGATTAGGTCAGCCACATAAGGTCATGTCGGTTGACCGAACCGATAGGTAGTTATTTGTAATTGTTTTGTAATTCATATATATTAGGCTGTTGAGACAGATGAGAACTCAGTTCAGTTCTATATATTGTATGGACTCTTTCATGATAATATAATCTGTTATTCCCCTTACTTGTTCTTATCTCTTGTCTCTGTTATGTATGTATGCTTTTAATGTGTATTATTGGTAACCCTATGTGATATATGAGATTACAACATTGGTTCCGTTGCTGGTAGTACATGTCTGAGATGTATACAAGCAGATGATATTAGAACATGAGATTAAGGTCTGGGGGGAGCATAAAATAGAAAACTACTTGCAAAATTAAGCACAAAGAAATAGATTAACGACTGCTCAAGCAAAGGAAAGGTTCTTTACTGAAACCCATGAGAAGTTTATAGAATTAGTACCCCAAATTTTGAAGAAAATCCTGGATGAAAAATTCGGAAGCAACTAAAGATCAACAGCTGCTAGAGAAACTGATTTGAGGGGGAAGGACAAACCCGTCAGAGTGGTTTGAAAATATCACCGACGAATTCTACAAGGAACAAGCTATAGAAGAAAGAACTTCAGAGGAAACTATCCAGAAGAAATTCTACACAGTCCTCACCGAGCAATTCTTGTGTTCCTTACCGACCTTGTTGTTCAAGTTCCTGATAGAGAAAGGAGTGGGTCATATCATTGAACCTCGTCCATTACCACGTGAACCGCCACAAAATACTAACTAGGTGGAGAAACAAAATAAGTGGGAGAAATTCATTTCCGAAAGGGAGTGGGAATACTTCCTAAGCAAGTAAACAGAAATATCCGGGATTTCTAAAGCGTCGGGTAGGAAATGGGGGGGTAGCTGGTCATATGTCGGGGTAAAGTAGAGAGGATTCTAGTCAAATAAAGAGATACCATTCACTAGTGATGAGAAGTCGACCTAAAGAGGAAATCGAAAGGACAGTGTCACACAAAGGTACAACAGACTTACAGAAAATAGAGAGGGAGAAGAGGCTGCAAAGAAGGGAAGAAAGAAGAGAAAGAGCTATAGCGTTGCAAAGAGGAATGATTACTAGGGTGACAGACTAAGAGAGAAATCCACTAGGGTCGGGTCATGACCGACAAGAATAAGGCATGGAAGAATAAGTGTCCCCTATGGAAGAATATTTGTGGATAGAGCAACAAGAAGCTCTCCGATTAGAAGTTCCCTGGGAAGTAAGACCTCTATCTTTGATGAATCCGAGTACCAGGATACAAACCATTGTCAAAAAGGACCTCAGACTAAGAGCTGGTGACTTTGGTATATGGAGCTGACTAGCCGACGAGAGAAACGATGATAATCATCTACTTATCCATTGACCAGAAGAAGGAAATTGGGTCATGCTTCAAGTGATACCCTCCAACTGAAGTATCCACTTAATTTACCCGACACACGCAAGAGCACCCCCCCGCCAAATATAGCTTTGGAAGATATAGAAAATTTGGAGCTGCAGACAAATAATTGTAGTTGGACATCGACAGGAGAAGTCAACCTTGACCGACTGCTTGTCGGAGAAGAAATGACAACTAAGACGACTGAAAAAAATGAGGGTTCTCTCAACAATAGTTTTGCACAAAGAAATAAACAAAACATCCCACCACCCCCCCCCACCACCACCACCGCTACCTCCTAAAAAAGACAGTGACAGTGACTCCAACATGGGTCACGGGTCAGCACACATCCCTCTATATGAGGGTGACAAGGATCCCATGCGACATTGGTTCATCTGCGTATCGACATGGGAGGAAATCCAAGTCACATATGAAGACAGACAGATGGCGCAGTTCACTGGTGCCTTAAGGAAAAGGCCATTAACATGGTATATGACCTTTTCTGAAAGAACCCCCAGAGCAACTAAAGCAGAATTCAAAGCACAATTTTTATCATTCTTTAAAACTCCAGATGCGAAACATCTGGCAGCTAAGAAATTGAAGACAACATCACAAAAGTCAAGAGAAACTGTCCGTGACTACGACAAATACTGGAAAGACCTTCTCAGCCAATTGGATTATGTCATTGATGAGCAACTATTAATCCAGTGGTTTCTTGCAGGTCTGACACAGAAAATTCGTCGGCACATAAGTCTAGAGACATTCAAAACTTATGAAGACGCGCTACTAAAGCTCTACAAGTATAAATGGATGAAGATATTCCAGTATACCCCATGGATCATAGACTGGAGGAGCAGCTTGAGATCATGCAGAAATCATTAAAAGAGCTAAACCTTAAGAGTCAGGACATCTGGTGCATGAAATGTTGAATGGGCAGACATTCAAAAGACAACTGTCGACAGGATATCAACCGACAGGATGTTTGATTTGTGTAAACAAAGTGTTTCTGTGACATTTTCCAAGACCATGGTGATCACACGACAAAATATTTCCCATTTAACATGAAAACGACAAAGCATCTTGGTGCGTTATCTGCGAAACAAAGAATCACACCACGACCGACTGCCATCTAAACCTAAAAAATCGACAGAACTATCATGCAGTCTACCAGACTAATGCAGTTGTATAGAACAATGAACAACAAAACAATGCACAAAATGACCAGAATAATCAACGATACGAAGTTTGTCGATATGAACGTCGCTTCGACAACCGACATGGAGGATATGGAAGTCGAGGTCGATTCTCTGGGAATCGAGACAACCAACCACGTCGTCCCATCCAATGTTTCACATGTTACAAGGAAGGACACCAATATGCAGACTATCCATACAAGGATAGGATTGACCTAAAATTCTGTACTAGTTATGGAGTAGGGGATCACTCATTAGAGGATTGCCCTACTATGCTTGAAAAAATAAATAAGAAGAAAAATGTTAATGTATTGTCGTGTATGCAAAAACATGATATAATTAATACAAATAATTTGCATATAGTAACCCGACAAGGGACAAAAATTGAGAATGATAACCCACGAATAAGAAAAATAAAAGATAAGAATGTTTACCCTGACCTAGTTAAAGAAAAACAAATATATAAAGATGCAACAAATGTATTTCAAGAATTTGCTTGACAAGAAGATGCCGATGACAACCGACATAACACAGTAAAAGAGTTAATACAATTAGTACAAAAAGATAACTTAGTATCTCAATTCATCGAATTATTATATAAAATAAAACACAACAACAACAATGAAAAACAAACAAAGAGTATTTGTAGTCTAAACCAAAAAGATAAAAGTGATGCCGACCCACTTGTCGACTTGGAAATCAAAGGATACCATGTCCGACAAGTCGTGCTCGATTTCGGATCACGGGTAAATATTATGACTCGAGACACATTGGAACAATTAGGTAGATCTTGATTATATGAATCAAGCATATACCTGAATATCGAATAAAAGGAATATCGACCAAAGTCGACTTTGAGATTATTGACCCTAAGGAAGGATCCAGCTCCTTCCCAGTGTTAGTAGGTCGACCTTGGGAGAGAAAAATGAAAGCCTTGATATCCTTAGACAAAGAAAGAATAAAATTAAAAGAAAATGGACAAAAAATCATTGTACCTATTCATCCATCGCAAGGAGAACCTTGGACAAAACCAATTGATGAAGAAGTTGACATCCGACAACTATATCAGATACAGAATAATGAAGATTACACAAAACCTAATATATATGGTGAACTTTACTTAGGCAACCAAGATTCTGTAGGATACAATTCAGACACATAACTATATGATTGGGAGGTTGAAAACTATGAAACAAAAGAAATAGGATGCTGGACTATTCAAAAAGTACAGAAGAAACCAGTCAAATAATGTTTTGTGGTGTCCATCATCCCAAAAATATTTTAGAAGAAAACTAGGGAATATCCTACCTTGAAACCAACAAATATAAATATCACAAAAATCCCAAGATATAAAGAAAGAGAATCACCAGTTTTGTACATAGAGCAAGTATCTAGGAACATTGGTGAACATGGCCGACTACAAAGCTTAGTGGAAACTTTCATAGGACAAGCTGCTAGATGGTGGGATACCCATCAGTAAAGACTGCAGACATGAACAACAAATTTGACTTATTTTGTAGAAAGATTTGGAGGAAAGAAGTTAATCAACTAGGCTCAGATACCTATATTTACCCAAGGACAAGATCTAGAAAACCACATAAAGACATGTGAAAAATAATGGAGAAGACTTGGATATAAAGATGAGTAAACATGGCCACACCTATTCCCATCAACACTCTCCAACTTACCAAACAAATGGTACAAAATGGAAGAAGCTCAAGGTGAAACATTCCTATGGCATGGACTCAAAGAGAATTTTATCAAAGATTTCAACTTTGTACCCCAAAATGAGAATTTGGTTGAAACAACAAAACAAATCAAAGCATTTATACAACCGACAAAAAACAAAACCCTAAAACATGACCGACTGACAACAAAATGCAATAATATACAAACCAGGACAATTCCACAGTCAACAAGACCACAAATGGAAAATGAAAATTTAGAAGGGAAGAGCTTTAGATGGAAATCAAACCACGCTAAAACAACTAAACCAATTCGCACAGTATTCAAAGTTGAGACAACAGACAAGGAAGACATCGACCAAATGACTGTAGCAGACTTTCCTACTACATTTTAATAGTTTAAAGATGAGAGTCGACTAATCAATGAGACAAAATCCCCTGAATGGTTAGATGCTAAAGTGAAAATCAAAGAAGTCGACAAATCAAATGATGATCGACCAAAAATAGAAAAAATTGGAGACTACTGGATTGAAGCACAGACAACAGAGATTGTAAACCTACTGAAAGTTTTGTTGGAGACCTAGTTCCAAAGATTTGTCGAAGCAGGGGCACAACAAGGTCGGCCAAAGAAGGTGAAAAGAACAAACACTTTAATGGATGAAAATGTTGTGGATCTCGTGTCTACACCTCCACCCCCGTCTCTGACCAAAATAACGCAAAAGCTAATTCCAGAAACTCCTTCCATAATCCCACTCGACATATACAAGAATGATATGTTAGAGACCTTGAAGGAAAAGTTCGATCGCGACAGAGACCTCTAGGCATACATTGAATAATTTCCTGAGTTACTCACTTCGGTACAAAAGCTATCCACCAAAGCCCCTTTGTTCGAAGTTGGCAGATCCAGACTACCCTCTCCCCAAGCTGGCCAAGTACCCTAGAGGCCAAGGACTGTGGCAATCATAAGCTCGATGTTTCAAAGAAACCTCGACAAAGAAGCTGTCGTTGTTGCAAGTTGGAATACATCTATCATCCCGACCATCCCTGAACCCCACCCACCAGCCTCTGAACTGACGGAAGATGAGGAAGGAGAAAACATGGAGGAAATAAATCAAGAAATAGACCAATTATTCTCCAACCTTCAAGAATATTCACCACCATAGATCGACGACCCGTCACCTGACCATACCTCCTCCAACCCAATCACACACGACCATTCACCAATGCCATCACCACCTTCCCCCATCCCAGAACATGTACCCAAACCAACTGCACCAGGACCACCTCTGCCGCAACCATTAGCATTGACCGCATCCACATCTAGACCCTTTGTATCCAACCAACTAGATGCACAACCAACTGTAGTAGTCATCCAATCGACCAAACCAGAAATACCATTAACCACTGCTAGCCAACAACCAGACAATCCAATTTTGACTCTTGCAGGTACACAGGTGCCAAAACAAGCAGAACAACAAAAAAATAAGAAAAAGAAAGAGAAAAAGAAGAAGGACCATCAAGGATATACGACAATGGTCCATATCAGTCAACTTGGATCAACCACTGCAGTCGATGCAACCAAGATGAAGGATGGAGAATTAGGGCAACTCTTGGAAACACTGGAAATTGAAGCAAAAATAAGGAGTCAGAATAGACATAAGGAGCTCGACAACAATGAAAAAGAACAAGTCGAGTTCCTTAACAAATGCAAAAACCTCGTGCAATCTGTGATACCTGGACCAACAGAGCATGAGATCGACAAGCCCTTAGAAAGATCTTATCAGCTATTTGAGAGCATGGTGTCGATGTTACAGGCACAGATGCAGGACATAAGAGAGGAGTAGAAAGAAGAAACAACTCGACTTTCGATGCAGCAGCATACAAATTTTACAGAAGCATACAAGGTACTCCAAGATCACATGGAGGAGCCGGTTATTACAGAAGAATTACTATGAGACTAGCCTGCTTATTATGGGCAAGTCTATTAGCAAACCCGACAGACCCAATAAGAAATCCAAGTGCTTGAGAAGAGAAAGAGCACTGAGGAAGCACTTAGAAGCACAATTGAAAATCAAATAGTGATTGAAACAACCAAATTACAGAAGCAAGAGAAACAAGCACATTAGTGGGTGCAGCAAGCAATTCCAAGTTTAGCAAAATTAGACATCATTTTCCCATAGATGAAACGAATTTTTGAAACAGTAGAGGAAAAAGACCAATTTATGGGTCCCAATATGGAAAGAATAGTAGAACTTTCCATTCAAGAAAATATGCCGATATTATCAAGTCTGACTATATTAACCATCGGAATTCAAAAATTATTGCAAAGTTGGATGGAATTCCAACATCAGCTGGCAGTAACAGTTGAAGCAATTGTCGAAGTTTGTGTATAGAAGAGACCAACCATCAGACTTCACAGCCCATGAAGATCAAACATAGAAATAAATACTTATGACAGGCAAAGAAATTTTGGTACCTCCCTGTTTCTTCGGGATGAAGAAAATGTTTTGTTTGTGGGGGAGATGTTGGAGGAGCAAGTTGGTAAGCTGACTAGAACGATAGCCAACTTAGTCGATTATCCTACTAAGTCAATCAGCCGACTAATTAGAGATTATGCCGGCCATATAAGGTCGTGTCGGTTGACCAAACCGGCAGGTAGTTATTTGTAACAATTTTGTAATTCATATATATTAGGCTATTGAGCCAAATGAGAACTCGGTTCAATTCTCTGTATTGTATGGAACCTTTCATGATAATATAATCCATTTTTCCCCTTACTTGTTCTTATTTCTTGTCTCTGTTATGTATGTATGCTTTTAATGTGTATTATTGGTAACCCTATGTGATATGTGATATTACAACAATGCCACAATGGCCGTAAGGCCGTGATAGAGTCAAGTCAGCAATAAATACAATAGCTGAACCAGTTAATAGATGACACTCTTGGATGAGGCGCACATTAATGGCAGATCCAACTGTTAGATTGGGAGGATTGACGACGAATTCAGGTGATTAATGATGGATTTGGTCGTAATGATTAAGGAAACATTCACACAGTTGAATTGGAACTATGAAGAGGAAGGACTTGATATGAATTCACCATTGTGAAGATTTATTTGCCGAAGTTGTTGTGGTGTGTTACGTAGCTGAGTTACAGAGCAGAGTCATGATAAGGTGTCGTGTTGTGAACTTGTGGGAGATTATGAGGAATGTCAAGTGAGCCAATACTGGTAGAAACTTCAAGTGGGAGAGACTTGTTGATTGTAGGGGTTTCCATTGACAAGAAGCAGCCAACATGCAGGTGGGTTCGTCATCAATCCCAAAGAATAAGAGAAGGGTGCAACAAGCCAAATCCCCAATACAGAAGAAACGATCGACTAGAACATCCACACGGGCACATGAAGAGGCGGTCGTGCATATGGGACCATCAACATCAGGAGCCAAGGAATCCACAGCTAGGATTGGAGTGTCCACTGTGGATATCCTTGGCTATGTTCGTCCATGCCGACCTCATGCAAATTTATGCAAAATAATGAAGAACCAGTGGTATCCGGTCAGGATGCTGACAATATTGCAGGGCATGCAATGCACCAGGGAAATCATTCCCTCCATCATGAAGATGAAGTATGAATATCACGACCTAATAGCATGGAATGAGTTCACATTAGACCCATTTGTACCGGTGACATAGGCAGGAAGTGGCCTAATAGCACACACTCCACATGACTAGGCACGAGGATTGGAAAGATCGAGGTTGTTAGGCCTCATCAATATGCCACATTTCAGAAGGTTGGTGGAAGCTAACACATGCATGAAGAAGCTACTAGCATGATTTCATGGAGGCTATCTGTGGATGGAACGATCGGTACAAGTCACCTTTGAACTGGTTTTAGAGATCACAGGGCTTCCCAAGGAGGGGCTTGACCCATCGAAACATTTTTGAGGGAAAGACAACGATCAAATACCGGAGGTGAAGCTGAATAAGAGGTATAAATTGCAGCACGATGAGTGCGCATATGTAGTCGACAACATCAATGAGCAGGTTGTCCACATTGTAGCTCGAATTCTGACTAGCGAGGTGGTAAGAAAGAACAGACCCAAGAAGTAGACTTATGGGGTCATAGCGTATGTTGAGCAGTGCGTATAGGGTGTGCAGATGAACTGGTCCTTGTTCCTGATGAACAAGTTAAGAGATGATGCGCTAGAGGTACAAGTGGGGCAACGACCATTCACTTATACCTGGTTTCTCATTTTGATAGTGCTAGTTGCTCAGATGGAGCCTGAAGACTACTAGGGCATGGATGTTGAGGTGACTAACGTATGCAAAGGAGAAAACTATCAAAACCTCTGGTATGTCAATGAGGAAGAACAACTCAAGGACTGATCAATACAATTTTTTGCTGTATTGGGAGGTGCTATAGGCTGCAGCCATGAAGATCCCATGCTTATAAGAAGAGGAGGTGGTAAAATATCAACACATTGTTGGGTTTGCAATAGGGCCACATTCCATTCATGTGCAAGTGCAAAGAGACCCAAATAAGCAGTGGTTTCCCATAGTTTACAAAATTTTTGATACAGAGCTGGAGGCCATTGTGGATTACTGACATGTGGAATGGCGAGAACCCATTAGCATAGATGAAGTATCTATGGGTCCACCAAATGATGCTCTAGTGGATCCTGCACCCGACCCACAGAGCGAGCAAAATCCATATGAAGCATCGACGAGAACCCAAACAGACTCAGAAATGGATCAGAGGTTCAAGGAATCCTGAACAAAGAGGCGACAAATGCAAGGTGCGACCAACAACACAATTCCAACAATCGAGGAATAAGTGAGCCATAATATTGCAGCTATTACAATGGCCATGACTGTGACTGAAGAGTAGTTAAAGTAGCAGACTGGTGAAGGTTTTGGCGAGGTAAACACTCATCTAAATTCATTGATTGATGTAATTTTGAAAAGGGTACCCGAGGAAACTACTTTGTAAAATACTGGTGAGATCATCACTAAGAAGCGGATCAAGAATATTCACATTCCACCGCATGTGATCAAAACCAACAATGAGTATGTCAACGCCTCACTCCAGTAGTTTTAGGATCTCTCACTAGACATCAATGAACTGTCAACCAAGAAATTGGTCTAGTTGCAAAGGGTTGCAACTCAAGAATTGGCTAATAGGGAGCAGAGTATTGGAGACCACCTTTTGAGTTTGCAGGAGAAATAAGAAGAGGTAAGGATGAGATTGAGGACCTGAAGAAGGAGTAAGATAGGCTGACAGTGGAGAAAGCACAACTATGGGATAATAGGGTGCGCCTAGAACATGCAGTTTCTATTTCCTACCAAGAAGTGCCAGAGATCGCTGCAAACTTGGATGTTGAGGCGAAATTAGATAAGCTTAGGAAAGTGATTACACAACTTAAGCACGACATTGAATATCTACATGTGATGGTGAATCCTGACACCCCACTAGAGCATTATGTAGAATGAAAAAGTGCCATTGAAGACTTGGGAACACATTTGGAGGAGATGGAGAAAGAGGAAAAACAAGTTACATATGTGAATACACAAATTTGGAGAAGTGTATTTCAAGATTGGAGGTTGGAGAAACTCACCACACAGTTGCATAAAGCCAAGGGACAAAGGGAACTACACCAATTATAGACTCAAATCCAACCAAATACAATATGAATTCATTCGTGTAATCTAGTGGACGTAAAAGAGGAGCTGATAACAGTGCTTTCTTTAATGCCTTGAAGGATTGTTGCATGACTTTGTCCCATAGAAATGGGGTGTCTTTCTTAAGAAAGCGCATGAAGCCCTTAGTGATCTTGGCATAATTCACAATAAACCGCATGAGAAATTTTGACTTTCCTTGTTGACTCTGTAGTTCTCTAATGGTCGAGGAGGAGGTAGACTGATAATCACCTCTACTTTCAATGGATTGAATCTTATGCCCTTGTTGGATTCTATAAAGCCTAGAATTCACCTCGATTCGACACAAAAGAAACACATATGGGGATTTAAGCGAATATTATAGTGCCTGCATATTGAAAAAACTAAAAGAAGATGATCCAGATGATCCTTCCTCTTTCGAGAATGAATTGAAACATCATCTAGGTAGGGCTCGTTGCTGTACTTGATATCACAAAAATCAAAATTCATCACTCATTGAAAGGTTGCCCCGATATTCTTCAATTCAAAAGAAATGTTTTTGTACATGAACGTATGCCAGGGGCAGATAAAGGTAGTTTTATGTCGGTCTTTGGATTTGATCTAAATCTGGTTATATCTCGAGAAACCATCCATAAATGAAAAAACTTCACTACTCGCACACACATCTATAATATGATCTATGAACGGTGTGGGGTAGTTGTCATGAGGGAAATCCTTATTCAAATCCCCTAATTCAGTTCAAGCACGTATGGTCCCTTGATTCTTATCAACTAGAACGATATTGGATACCCATTCCGTAAGAGAGATAGGGTAAATGAAACTGACCTTCAATCATTTTTGTACTTCATCCTTAATGGCTGCCGCTTTCTACGGGTTTATAGGTCGAATCTTTTTGTAAATGGGTTTAATATCAGGGTAAGTTCTAATCACATGCTCAACAATGGATGGGTCAATTCCTGTCATCTCCTCATAAGACTAGGAAAATACATCGCATAATTCTTTGTGTTTGTGCTAGAAATTGTTTCTAAGGCCAAAGAAACAAGCCAACACACACTCAAATATAAAACTCAATAAAATCAAGGTTTAGGGTTTCTGCAATGTGTTTTTGGTTGTGAACTTTGAAAACAGTCAGGGAATACATTCATAAGTAAGGAAACTACTAAATCATAAGCAATAGACAATGAATATGCATGATATATCAAAAAAGATCCACAGAAACAGTATTGAGGTTCAAACATAAATGATAGGCATTACCAGAATAAAAACATAGACCAGACAATGAATCTATCAATTTAAGCCACTAAACAGATGAAAAATGAAGCCAATACAAACAACTGAAGAATAAAGTCATATATATCTCATAGTTTCATCAACCACTACATACAAGAGCTATGTACCTTACTCATAAACAAGTCTGAAAACCAACTGAGCTTCAAGACCTCCTGAAAGCTCCCAAAAATCGAACCTCCAAAATGTCTTTCTAACTCCTCTATATAGTAATATTCTACAAAAAAAATTAGGTCACTAACCCCAACTGTCTCCATCGAATTACTAAGGTAAAGTAAAAAGTACATTTTTACAAAATTACGAAATTGCTAAAAATAGCAAATCATTAACAAGAAATGTTTATCAAACAGATACACTAATTAAAGCATAACTGATTCAAAGCTCCTTCACTGCTTCAGCAAGTAGTGCTATACCATCTAGGCTTTGAGCCTTTTTCTTTGCTCTTTTATGTTTCTTTTCCATATCAGCTAACTTCCTCTAAAGGTCTTCATTCTCCTGCTGTAAACTTTCAACTGTCTTCTCTAGCTTTTGGCAGTGTCTGTCAGAAGTTATTTTCCTGTTTAGCACCTCTTTAGACACCTCTGATAGCTCCAGGAAATGATGATGAACATCTTGCAAATCCTCTATAAGCCCTTTGTTGACTTTAAATAATCCATCATTAGTCTCTTGTAAGTGTTTCATCTGCTGCTTGTATTTTTGAACACTTTCCTACAGATTTTCTTCATCAAAACTAGGAATCTCAAGTATATTTACATCCTGCATTAGAAATTCTGAAAAGTCAGTGGGAATACTAGGTTCTTTTAAAATTCTTGCTTGTCTGAGTATAGCTTCATCTTCTTCCTCCCACTCATAATTTTCAACAGGACATCTTTTTGCCTTTTCTTCTTGCTGCTGTTTTGAGAGTTTATCTTTTATCTCAAAAATTATTTCAGATAATTTAGAAGCAGGCTAACTTGTCTCTTTTGTAGACTGTGACAATCTTTTTAACACAACAGGTTGAGGAGAAGAAGGTCTAACAACTGATTTTCCTTTGTTTTTGTTGTCTATTTTACCAACTTCTGTTTCTTCACTTGAAGTTGTGATGTCCCCAGTTTCGACCCCGTTTGCATGATGTATATATTGTAATTAATCGTGGTGAGGAGCTCAAGGCAAAAGCCCCACCATCGATTTTGTTGTCTATGTTTCGGCAATAGGGATAATTGTCGATGGTACGCTGTGCTATAAGGCACATTATAATTTGGCATCATGTAAACACGCACATCAAATAAACTAAAACCACAACCAGCTACGACAGTGCAACGTTGAATGAAAAGGGCATGGTTCCAAAGGATAAGGGGGTGGGGATGTCAAACCTTGGTTATGGGGGGGGAAACCCATGTTTTGTTACCTTGTTGTTTCACCACCTTTGTTGTTTTGTCACCTTTTGCCTCATCCAACCCTGTCAACCTCTTTAATGCTTCAGCTGGTGGTTGGGGAGTTATGGCTGAGTGGCTGAAGGCATTTATTGCCAGAGAAAACATGGGTAAAGAGGTAAGCAATTCCTCTATCTTCCCCACGACTCCATTCTCCCCATGGTCGGTGGTTTTCATGCCCTGTTTCTCACCCTCACGCACAGGTTTCTCTCACGCAGAGCTATCGTCTATTCTTCCTCACGCAGAGGGAAAGTTTTCCCATTTGCGCATGCCTAGGTGGTCTGTTCATCCTCCCGATGGCTTGTTGAATTCGCGCACATAGAGGAGGCCGTTTCCCCTCACGCGCAGGCTGAAATCCTCACGCAGCAATCGGGTATGTCTTTCTCGTGCATTTTGCTGTTGGGTGCAAGTTTTTCCTCACGCACAGACTGTTTGGGTCGTTTTTCCCATGCCGTGAGCCGTGCTCGTTGTTGGTGTTGGGGCTGTTGTATTCCCCATGAGTTTTGTCGGCTGTGGGTTGAAATTTCGTTTTGGACCACTGTGGATTGCTAATCCGTGGGTTGAATTTCCCTTGTCTGTCGACGCTGGGAGTTGTTCTTCTCCTTTGTTGGGACTGTGTGATGTTTCCCAACCATCCTATTGAGGAATTGTGTGTGTTGTTGGCTGAATTTCCCTGTTTTGGGACTGTGGACTGTTGTTATCCTTCATGGTGTATTGTGGCTGCTGATATACCCTAGTTTGGGTGCTGCTGTTGAGTTGTTTTGGCCACGTTAGGGCCAAAACCAGCTCTGAGATGCCTTGTAGGCTGGAGCTGTGTCTCACCTTTCGTTTGGGACCATCATCTGTTGTTTATGACTTCTTCACAGGGTTGTGAAGGGATTGTTTTGCTGCTGGTATGCAGTGGTTGTCCCCTTGGGATGTGCTGGCTTGGCTTGTCTGTTGAAAGCTTGTGAAACCCAGCAGTGTTGGTTTGGCTGTTATGTGTCCCCTTGGCTATGTATAAGCCTACAATTGACCCTTATCCCGGAGGAATCATGCCCAGCTCGGGGGTGGCAGTGTTGCTGAGAGATGGATGAGCAAGCTTGCCTATGGTTGGGTGAAACATTGCAGCGACATAGCTAGTTGCGGGTGAATTCTTCATCAAAAGATAAGTACTGCTGTTTACTGCATCTCTATAATTTATATTGACGTTAAATGAACTATAATGATCTTGTTGAGTGCTGGTTTATGAGTATGTGTGCTTCCGCTGTATGATTGAAGATAAATGCATCTGTGTATGTTTAACTCCCGCATTGATTTCATTTGAAGTTTATGTTCATGGGATGCTTTCCCGGCTGTGTTGATGTGTCGGTCGCGTCCTCTTCGCTGGTTGAGGGACGGGGACGCCACAGAAGTAGTATCAATTAAAACAGTCTTTTGTTTGGAATCCAATTTAGGGTTAAGTATATTTTTCATATTCCATCTTAATTTATTGGTTGGCCTAGTCTTAGGTCTCCAATATGAAGTTACAACCTTCTTTTTCTTCTTATGAGGTTCAGCTGCTTTGATGTCTAAGGTGAGGAATTCTTCACAAGTTCCATGCCTGCCTTCTGGTTCATGAATGGGCTGTGACTGCTCTTCTTCTAGTAGATATCCCTCATCATCTGAAAGGATGGTGAGTGGACTTCTTGGTTTAGTTTGAACTTCATCTTCAGGTATAGCATCTTTTTCTTCAACAACAGTTTTAGTTTCTTCAGAATCTGCTGCTGGTACTGTGGGCTGTAGCAGCTGCTTTTGGTCTCTAAAGAGTGAATACTTGCCTTTACTACTTGCTAAAAATACTTTAGATTTAATCTCTTCTTCCATCTGCTCAGCTATTTTCTCAGTTTTGTCCTCAAGCTTAGGTTTATGACCTAGCTTCTTCATCATCACAGTTCCTTTATCAGTTTTCCTCTTTGGCTACTCTTCTTCCTTTTTAACATAAATACCAGACCAAAATAGAAAAAAGTCCCAAGTTCTTCCCTCATGCTGCAACACAGTACTGATGATTAGCTTGATCAATCCATGATGAAAAATTGACTGGGATGTGTGATCCTCATACTGTTTAACCCTACTGGACATTTTCTGCAGGCTCTTCAAAAAGAAGAAAGGCAGGTTCATCTTTGAGACTCCTACTATGTGTTGGAGGAATCTAAAATGA